>PVIA01007010.1:0-88934 GCA_004024845.1 Tonatia bakeri
TTCAGATATAAAACTCAGTTTTGTTTCTTTTTGCCATAGGATTCTCCTGTTTTCCTGTTGGCCTAACATAGCCTCTGTATTTCTCCAGTGCTTGTGTTTTTCCCCTTTTAGTCTTCTTGATGAGACCATAATTTTGTTGCATCCCTTTCTTCAGCTTCTCTTGCTTTCTAATTTAGTTCTGTCTCCAGGACCAGTAACTAACTGATGGGTCACCTGTGTAACTGACTCTTATCTCGATCCATGAGGTTCCAGAAGTCTGGAATGATGACTCTGTCATGAGTGCCGACTTATCCAAGTTCTTTGAGTCTTATGAAAACGTCCTGTCTTTAGTTCAGTGAACGTCTACTTGAGATATCTTTCATTCTCCTCTATTCATTAGAACCCTTGTATCATCATGACACTTGAATTCATGGGAGTTTGGTTTTGTTTCCAGCTTAATCCTATAAGTCTACCTGAATTCTATCTTTAGAATAACATGCTGAGCAAAATCACGGATGAGCAAATGCAAGATGAGTTGTAACTGTTTAATGAACTCTTAGGGAAGCACAAAGGCACTGCATAATTAGGGAATTCACACCTGAGGTTTCTAAACTTTATAAAAGCAATATCACTACAGGACTATACAAACATTCTTTGGGTGGTTTGGGCAAGCTGGGAGAGTTTCTGGTGTTTTCTCTAAACCTCAGTATTTTGAATGTTGTGTAAAAACAATATAATAACATTTATGGTCTATAAACAGATACTAAATAAATATATCAATCCCTCAATCATTATTGCCTGGAAGGAATTTTAAAAATTATAAAGAGAATAAAATGTGATGTTAAAATAAGTTTTTAGTTAAGGGAATTATATGATTTCTTTGCTCATTTTTTCATGTTCATTAAATTGATTGGGATGATATTGGTCAATAGGATCATATAGGTTTCCATGTCCATTTCTGTGCTACCAGATCTGTATATGGCACTGTGTACCCACCAGCCCAAATTGAGCCATCTTCTGTCAGTATATTTGTTTCCCCTTACCCTTCACTACTCCTCAGCCCCTAATTATCTCACCTGATTGCTGACAAATTATTTATGTCTTAGAATATTTCATTAGGAGGGAAGAATTAAGTGTACATTTTGTTAATGTACATCTCCTACACAGTTAATATGACAAATTATGGGAGTATCCCTTCTTTTTTTTTGACTCCTAAACAACAAAATTGGGTCATGGAAGGGTTAAAGGAATATTACTCCTTTTATGGATCTTTAATGTAACTAGTGGTATGGAATGAGAGATCCCTATTTTATGAAAATTCTGAAAGTGTGGTTAGTCCACAAAGCAGGTAGAGTAGTGAAAGTCAAGGTACTTATTTGCAAGAGATGGTTTGTTAGAAGAGATGGTTTTGTTAGAAGAGAATTATGCTCCAAGAGGTCAATGGAGAGAGGATAGGGAGAAAGTCAGACCACCAAACCCATGGACACTCAGTGAAGGTCATTTTAGGAAGGTGGGAAGAACTGGATGGGCTTTGATCTCAGGGAGAAAGGGGTTTCATGAATTAGACCAGGAAGGGCCAGCATGGTGAAGCAGTGGGCAATCCTGCTCACGAGGGCCTCGGAACCAGCCCATGCTGACCTGGGCTCTTGCCTGCACATTGCCTTTGGCGTGCCAGGTTCAAGTCCTCTGATGGCTTCTCATGAGCACCTTCCTTTGAGAGCTACCAGCGCACTGCTTTTGGAGCATTTGGTGGAAGAGACACTCTCTCATGTCTGAAGATTCTGCAGAACTCCACTAAAATGTCCCAGATAAACACTCCTTCCTCGATGAGTTGGGATTAATGATTTTCTACAGAAATAAAAAGCAAAAGCTTTGGAATGTAGATTAATCATGTTCACTCTATGAAATATAAGCCTGCAGTATTTATATTTAGGAAGGACTAAACAATGATAATTACTCACCAAGTGTATTAGTTCTCTATTGTTGTTGAAAAAAACTGTGATGAACTTAGCAATTTAAAACAAAGCAAATACATGGCTTTATAGTTTTAGAGGTGAGTACTCTGAAAGAGTCTTATGGGGCTAAAATGAAGGTTTCAACAGGACTCTGCTTATTCTGGAGGCTTTTGGAGGAAATCTGCTCCTCGTCTTTTACCACTTCTAGAGGCTGCCTGCAATCCTGGGCTTCTGGGACCGCATCACTCTGACCTCTGCTTCCACTGCTCTGTCTCCTCTAACTCTCCCACCTCCCTTCCCTTCCAAAGACTTCTGATTACATTGGCCCACAGGATAATCCAAGATCATCTTTGTATCTTAATACCCTTAATGCAATCATGTCTACAAAGTCCCCTTTGCCAGGGAAGGTAATATATTCACAGGTGTGGGGATTAGGTCATGGGCATTTTCAGGCAGTTATTAGTTTGCCTACAAAACCTGGTAGATAAGTAGGCATATTTTTTGTAAGAGAAAACAAGGGCTTTGAGATCAATAAGTTATTGCTCTCTTTCTTTATTTCCCTGTAGTACAATAGTATGAGACATTGATACCCTTTTTCCAGGGCCATCTGAGGACAGGAGTGCACTTCTACAGCCCTTGACTTCAGTCTTGGCCACATGACCTCCTTGAACAATGGGCTGGCAACAGATGTGACACAGGCAGAAGCTTGAAATGTGCTTGCATGGCTGCATTTGCCCTTTGGCACTCCTCCCATCACCAGAGAAGGACATGCTGCAGAAGGCCAGCTTGTCCCAGAAGAGTGAGAGACAACAAAGATCAGAACTGGACCCAACCCACAGTTTGAAGCCAAGCCCTGCATAGCTTCCCTTAGATCAACTGATTGGCAGCTAACCCTCAATGAGTGAGACATAAATGCTTACTGTTGTATTCCACTCAGTTTGGGGTAGTTTGTGAAGCAGTGGAAGGAAACTGGTACAAGCTCACAGCTACTGAGTATCTTGCTCAGTCACACAATAGTAAGTGATAAGAACACCAGAATGTTTAACTCCAAAGCTTGGGTTCTTATTCATTGAGCAACTAGTGTCCAACCACTCACCTGCTCCCTGAGCTTTCTTTACTATGCCTCTGCTGAGGCCTCACCTGGCCTGTGATGGGGACTTCTAGAGAAAAGAGATTCAGGGTATTTGCCGAAACAAGGTTTCAAATCTTCTCATCATCCCATGGATACTGAACCTACTGAAGCTGATCATACGAGGACACAGTGCAGACCATCTGTCATTCACTTCAACCTTGTAGCTTCAGATTAAATTAATATTTTTGGTGGTCACATCACACTGTTGTGATGTTGGCTTGCCTCCTTATTGAAACATCTTTTCTCAGCAAAGAGATTCATGAATTAAAACTTTCAGTCTTATAAAACATCTACTTTTTCATTTAATGTAATACTGTTTTGTTGGCTTCCTTTCTGTGTTTATATACAAGACTCAACAGTCCACAAAATTCAATTTTACTGCATTAGTCCCAGTTGTCAAAGTATTTCTGGACCCTGATTTTGTGTCAGGCTGCTTCTGAGTACCTTGTTGAGTCACTGGAACACAGTTTAGCTTATAGCAAATTAGGAGCACAGAACAATATAGCAAGTAAAAAGAAATGAATTTAAAGGAAGTTAAGCATTGCTAAGGAAGTCCCAAATGTGTTACTGAGCACTGGAAACCAGTAAAGCTGAATGAGTGGTCTTACTGTAAAACAGGAAGAGGGGGAGACAAATGGCGTGGCTGAGGCACAGGCTGCGTTGGCCTCAGAAAACTCCATGGGTTTCCCCTTATTAGGTTAAAAATGATCCTTATACTTTATTCTTATACTTCAAGAGAGTTTTTTTTTCTTTAGGGAGTCATTTGTCCCTAAAGTCATACATACTTATTTCTACAATCGGAGGGCAGTAACTATGATCTTTGGGAAGGAGATAGCTTGAGGTCATGGCACAAGCTTAGGTTGAGTCAAATGAATGAATACCCACCTGTGTTGGGCTCCAGAGTCACGGAGTTTTATCCACCATCAAAGACAATAGCAGGAGTCTGATGGCTGAAGACTGCCTCTCTGAGTGTCTGTGCTTTTAACCGCCCTCTAGTACACATAGTTATATACTTTTTGTGTTAAAAGAACATATTAGGAGATCTGTTACAAGGATAACACAAATCAACCAACTATCCTTTACTGATGATGCCACATCTCTTTCTAAACCAAACAGAAAGCTAAATAACAGAACTTTGGAGCACAGCTTCATAGATTTTCTTGATTAATCACATCTGCCAGAGTTCCCCCTCTAACTGTGAAATTTTCCTTTTCATATATAAAGATATACTATATATATTCTGCAAGACTGTATTCTGCCTGCCTCAACTTCTTTGGTACAAGTTGGCTTTCTCAGGAGTAGTTTTTCTATTTCTATGAAGGATTGCTGGAGAAGAAACTTTCTCTCCAAAGAAGTGACTTGATGGTGGGAGCTTACGAGAACTGAAACAGGCTCGAAGCCTGTGCTGGAAATGAGGTAGCTGCCTATTCAATGTGCACAAGAGTCCTTTCCTCTCTTTCCTTCCTTCCTTCTTCTCCCCCTCCCTTCCTTCCTTCTGTCGAAGGTATAAAAGTGAGGCACAACCAGCCACTGCAAGAAATATCATAGTACTTGGTGTTTCCACATGAGACTAAAAGTGACTCATGCTCCTGTCTGTACGGGTGCATAGGGAGTTCTCTGTTAGTCATCACCGGGCCTCCTTTCCTCACTCCTTGTGCTCTGCAGGACATACAGGCTTACAGGGAACTGGAAAACCTAGCAATGGTCCCGGTCCACAGACCCTGCTGGACCCATCACCACTGCTGCCCCTTCAGCCCTGTGATGCTGCAGGCAGCCCATCAGGCCCTTCACATAAGTCCTTTCCCAGCATGTCCTACTCTTACTTCTTTCAATTCTAGGAGTTACCCAACTTCATTGCTTTATGTCCAGCAAATGAAGACCCATGTTTCTAGGAATGAAAGCTCACTTTTCTATGTGAGAGAAAGAAGAGACAAATACCAGAATTCTCCAGTGGTGTCTTAAATAATTTTTGTGCTTCTTTTCCCTCCACCAAATGAATCATAGTGCTGTTCTCTGGAGGGAGATGACCTGCAGAGCTCAGCCATTTCCTGGTTAGTATTCTGGGGAAATTTACTGAACTTCTGTAAACTGCAGTTTCTCCATCAATAAAGTGGGAATAATGATGGTAACTATTTGCCATGAAATAAATGAACTACTGTGTATAAAGCATTTTGCACTATGACTGGAATATTGCAAGGGCTCAATGAATACTGCCAATATTTTTACTATGCATCCCCCAAACAAATTGTGAGTTGATTCGAGTGTGCATATATGAATAAAGCATCATTTCTAAGACTGGAGATATTATTGCCTAAGATTACAAGACAGAAAGTGGCGAGGCTAACAGTCAAGGTTTCTCTAACTTGATGCCCTATGCTTTTAAGTGTGATGTTATACTGCCATCCTGAAAAGAATAGAGAGAGTGAGGAAGAGCATCAGGGATGGAACTCTAAGGATTTCTGACACTTAAATTGATGCTCCAGAAGACAGAGTCTAGAAGAAAAATTAGAAACAGAGCCATGTAAAACAAAAGACAGGAGAACTTTCAAAAGAAATGTATTGTCAGAAATGCCAACTGTCACAGAGAAGTAAAGGTAATATAGATTAAATATGCATAAAATCTATATACAAATCTTGGCAAAGAAGAAGTAGATGTTATATCTACTTCCACATAAAATCTGTTAGTAATACTCATCAGTCCTAGTGACCCTTTCACATGCTCGGCAGTCAGTCAGTTACCGGGATCATGAGCTTACTCTGGAACCCACGTATCAACCCCTTTTGTGAGTCTGGAACCAGCTGACATCTTCTTTTGGTTACTTGCCCATTGTAAGGGTATTCAACCTGGATAGCCTGGGCAGTAAGATTAGAAAGCATATGAACTCTCAACCCTGACACTTAATAAAAGTTTTAGGACCAAATCAAAACACATTCAA
Organism: Tonatia bakeri; assembly: GCA_004024845.1. Lineage (NCBI taxonomy): Eukaryota > Metazoa > Chordata > Mammalia > Chiroptera > Phyllostomidae > Tonatia > Tonatia bakeri. Next base: position 6,003 of record PVIA01007010.1, read on the forward strand.
ATTCATACTATAATGTCTATACTGCAGGCTAAGTGCCTCTAACTATCAAGTTTTTTAAAATATAATTTGTAATTTAGAAACTTTGGATATAGACTATGTTTGCTACAATCTTATAGCCTATATTATAAAATTTCCATATAAAAATTGCTTCTAACAAGCTCAAAGATTTGAAATACAAATTTAATGTACTGTCACTAGGAGGCACTGGTACATTGATACTTTGCTTTGAATCTTTAAATCAATGTTCTGTATAAGACTAAGACAATCATGTTATTTTTTCTGAGTATTTTATTTTATTATCATTTGATTAATGTTCAAATATAATTGTCTCCATTTTCTCACAACCACTTATCCCCACCCCACTTATCCCCACCTCCCACCCTCAATCTAACCCCCTTTGGCTTTGACCATGGGTCTTTCATACATGTTCTTTGATGACCCTTTCCCTTCTTTACCTTGTTATTTCCCTCACTTCTCCCCTCTGGTTACTGTCAGTTTGTTCTTTATTTCAATGTCTCTGGTTATATTTTGATTTATTTTTTATTGTTGTTCAGTTACAGTTACCCCCATCCCCCCCCCACTACTCTCCACTGCCCTACGTACTCCCCATCTCCCACATTCAATCCTCCCCTCCATGGGTCCTTTATACATGTTCCTTGACTTGACTTTTCCCCTGCTTTCCGCCCCCTCTCTCCTTCCCTCCTCCCCTCTGGTCACTGTCAGTTTGTTCTTTATTCCCAAGTCTCTGGTTCTATGTTGCTCTCTTGTTTGTTTTGTTGATTAGGCTCCACTTGTAGGTGAGATCATATAGCTTTTGTCTTTCACCATCTGGTTTATTGCACTTAGAAAAATGCTCTCTAATTCCACTCATGCTGTCAGGAAGGGTAGGAGTTCTTTCTTCCTTTTTGCTGCGTAGTATTCCATTGTGTAAATGCACCACAGTTTTTTGATCCACTCACTTACTGATGGACACTTAGGCTATTTCCAGGACTTGACTATTATAAATTGTGCTGCTATGAACATTGGGGTGCATAGGTTCTTTTGAATTGGTGTTTCAGGATTCTTAGGGTATAATCCCAGCAGTGGGATTGCTGGGTCAAAAGGCAGTTCCATCTTTAGTTTTCTGAGCAAATTCCATACTATTTTCCACAGTGACTGCACCAGTGTGCATTCCCACCAACAGTGCACTAGGGTTCCTCTTTCCCCACAACCTCACTGGCAGTTGTTTGTTCATTTGTTTATTAAGGCCATTCTGACCAGTGGGAAGTGGTATCTCATTGTGGTTTCAATTTGTATCTCTCTGATAGCTAATGATGCTGAACATCCTTTCATATGTCTCTGGGCCCCCTATATGTCCTCCTTGGAGAAGTGTTTGTTCAGGTCCTTTGCCCATTTTTTAATTGTATTGTTCATCTTCCTGGAGTGGAGTCATGTGAGTTCTTTATATATTTTGGAGATCAAATCCTTGTCCAAGGTTTATTGGCAAATATATTTTTCCCATATGGTTGGTTCCTTTTTCATTTGCTGATGTTTTCTTTAGCCATGCAGAAGCTTAATTTGATGTAGTCCCATTTGTTCATTCTTTCTTTTATATCCCTTGCCCTAGGGGACATATTGGTGAAAATATTGTCACATAAAATATCTGAAATTTTCCTGTCTATGTCTGCCTCTAGGACTTTTATGATGTCACAACTTATATTTAAGTCTTTTATCCACCTTGAGTTTATTTTTGTATATGGTATAAGTTGGTGGTCAAGTTTAATTTTTTTTTTTTGCATGTAGCTGTCCAGATCTCCCAAAACCATTTGTTGAAGAGGCTATTTTCTCCGTTTTATGCTCCTGCACCCTTTGTCGAATATTAACAGACCACAGAGATATGCATTTATTTCTGGGCTCTCTATTCTGTTCCACGATCTATGTGTCTGTTCTTATGCCAGTTCCATAGAGACTAAAAGAACAATTCAAATTATCAACACATCCAGGAGCTGGTTCTTTGAAGAGATTAAGACAATCACTCTGATCAAGTGCTAAGATAGATTTCCAATCATGAATTCTCCACCCCTTATGCCTGTCATAAATTATTTGCCTCTCAGCTACAAGTTCTTCCTTTTTGCCTGCTCTGTGAAAATGGATCTGGGCCCTTTAAATCCGTCAAGGGTACAACATCAAACTTCATCAGTAGAGGTTGCTACAGAGACACTGCAGGAGGAGAGGGTTTTCTACCTGGTTCTTCTGTGCTCACGTGTCAGACTCCTGTAGTGCACGTCCAGTGGCCCCCTACCTACAGGCTCAATAAATAACAAACCAAGCAAATAATAGTAGCTCTATGTACTTCAAAGATGGTAACATCACAACTTGTAAAGAAATAAATGATTCAAATTATACCTTTCTCACTAAATTTTAACTTTGCTGGTTCACCATGTTTCCCAAGATGGAGCTCTTTCTGGCAGGTTTTCCTTAACCTTTAAGTTGCCTCAACATGAAAGGGAGAAAGAAAGACAACGGAAACACAATTGAAAGACAACTGAGAACCTACCACATGCTGGAAATCTATGTATGTCACCTTGTTTTAATTCTCACAGTGACTCAAAGAGTTAAGTAGTAGTGTTCCCATGTTACCCATGGGGGAACAGAGACTGAGAGGCTAAATAACTGCACATAGTCAATGGCAGAGACAGCACTCCAAGCCAGGCATTTCTGGTCCTAACCTCCTTCCATTTCAACCACAGGTGGCTTCCCAAGATGGCTTTTGTTCTTGTGTAACTATCAAGAAGTATATAATGTGTAGTAGGGTCTCTTTTTGTGTTGATAACAGCTATAAATGATCATTTCCTAGATCAACCATATCACTAAGCCTTCACACAATAATGGTGCTATGCACGCCTACTCTTCCTTCTTTGTTTATTGACTGTAATAATTTTATTGAGGGAAACTTACCCTCATTCAGTATGTGATTACCCTGGAGTACAGTTCATATGACCAAGGGAGATTAAATACTTGATTCTTTCAATGAGAAGAGAATTTTTTAAAATGATTTCTTTGGTAAAAGCTCTGCTAATGAGCTACCACTCACAGAGAGGTTTTCTATGCCCATTCTCACCTGGAAAAGAGGTGGAAGAACTTCAGTGAAACTATTTGGAAAGTTTAACATGTGAGCTCACAGTATGGGAAACCCAGTAGACTGGATCTAACTCCAAACCTGACAATTATAAAGAGCTACAGTCAAGGTGATTAGCTGTTGACACGTGTGCTCAAGGACTATGTGATCTACCTCCACTGCAGAGCATGCTGGATCAAAGGCTACATGAAGGGCTGCAGTGCATTACATACAGGTCACGCCCAGGGGAGAGAACCTATGAGGGTTTATATTACACTATGTCCCATCCAAAAGTACCCACGGGGAAGGGCAATGAGACTTACACTCACGACCTGATAAAATGCTAGTAACTGAGGAGAGAGTAAGTGATTAGCTGGAGGAGAGTGCAGCACTACAAGTGAGAAGTTTCTCAACATGTGATGGAGTCCCTGAAAACCTCACGAGAGAAAAATTAATCTTCGAAAACCTGCTGGACCCAGAAAGTATAAAGTTGTATTAAGTCATTTCAGGTCTAATAACAACTTCCTGCATCTAATGCTTAAACACAAAGAGAGTTTGTTGGAAGAATTTATCTGAGAATAATCCGAGGAAGAGTTGAGCAATGAAGCTGTGGGAAGGACAGGAATGCAATCGGCCCGTAAGGGTGATTGCACACAGAACCTGGAACGCCACAGAATTTCCCACTCCATCTCTTGTTTCTACTTACTGTTAGGGGTGTGTTTCCTTCTCTCTTATTTTTCCTGGAACTGCTTCTTCTATTCCCCAATCCATAGTCTGCCTCATTTTACAGAATGCCAACAATTTTAAAGGTTTACCTATCCCAAATTCTGTCCTCTGCAGAGAGTTTGCCATCACTCTCTTTGTTTCAAGAGATGAAATGACAGCATAGCCAGGGGTTGAGAGCAATTTGTAATAGGGCCCCTTTAGAGTCATGCTATAGAATGATGAGAGGGACAGTGTGACCAGAAGATCAGAAGGGCCCACTACAGCATCTCAGCATGGTGACTGTAAGTTCCAGTTCTGCCACCTAATACCTACGAGCCTAAGGGCAGATCACCGACCACTCGAATACTGAAATTCCACTCATGTAAACTATGGACAACAGTGTTCCTGCTTTTCATCCAAGGATTCTGTGAGAAACAATGGAATGCAGATTCTAGTAACACTTGTAAATATAAAAGCAAGATGACTTTGAAAAGGAAGATCATGGTGATGATGATATAACACCCCAGCATCATGAGAGATTTCTCTTTCTCTGTATGCTTATGGCTGTAGAAATAGTACCACATACTCTGCCAGGGAATTGTTTCTTGTCAAATATTCCTGCCTCATATGTAAAAGCTCTGTCTGCCTCCCCAGCCGTGCAACACCTGCTATAAGGATGAGAGCTGCAGTCTAAGTGGGGGCTGCAATCTGGCAGTCCACGGATGTCTTTGTCCCTCGTGCCCTTGACCGTCGTGCTTTCCCCTGACCACACAGTCAAACCACTCCCTGTTAACTTGCTTCTCTCCTCAAATGTGCCTGACCACAGCCATTTGAATCTGGGACCCTTCCCAACAAGAAGGAATATGGACGAGAGAGAAGGGAAAACTGTTAGTTTAAATGCTGGGGGCAATAATGTTTAGAAAATGTTTTTTGGTTAACAAAACAGATAGAAGTCCATTATGATTATGACTTTTTTTCCTCCTCCATGGTATACAGGATGGGATGTAGGTAGTTTTATCATTGTGAGTATGAAAACACAGAGCTCACTCTTGTATTATTGCTTATTAATTATTGCAGTGTTTTCCATGCGAACAATTGTAAACCTCCCTTTACCCCACCCTGTGTATTTGTCTGTAAACACCAAAGTGCTCACAGTGATTGCAGCTGGCTATTAGGGTCTTTTTCCCACTGAAATACTAGAATATGTTCTCTACGGAAAGAGTAGGAGGATTTTTCCCCAAAAGTTCTATTATTACAAGAGCAAAAATTAAAACTTATAGAGATTTATGGTTTAGGAAATGAATGATATGTCCAGGCAGCTAATGGTCTCTGGCTTGGTTTAACGTCATCTCTGCATTGCCTCCCCTTGTCTTCAATCCACTCTGCCCTCATCCGTGGGAAAAGCCGCCGCTAAAACCCAATTCTCTGCTTCGCCCATTTTCTGCCCAGTAGTTTTATGCTTTGAGAGAATCCTTGCTGCCTTCCTTAATGGACTTCTGGGAATGAAAGAGCAAATTCAAAAAAAGTGTAGTGGTGAGACAAAGCCATTAGCAAACTCTGAGCTTGTCCTGGATTCCTAGACATATCATATTAGCACAGCCTCTCTACTCTTTAACATACCCTTATGTATAATGTTTACATTTATCAAATGCTTTGTCTGCATCATTTAAACCATCATATCCTTTTCCCTCCCTTTTTTTTGTATGTCTATTAATATGGTGAGTTTTCTAAGCATCGCCCAGATAGACTTGATCTGAATAATGAATTACTATTTAATAACCAAATGTTGGATTAGCTAATATTTAGTTTAGAATATTAAAACCTATATTCACAAGTGATATTGTCTTATAATCTTATCACCTTTATCTGGTATTGGAATCAAGATTGCACTTCCATAAGATCAATTATTTTCTTGAAAATTTAGCAGAAATTTTCTACGAAGTGAACTTTGGGCTACAAAGTTTTGGTGGCAGGGGGGACTTTCATGACCATTTTAAAGTCTCTACTGTTTATTGACCTGTTTAATTTTTCTAATTTGAGTCCTTCATATTTTTCTAAGTAGCATAGTATTTCTAATAGGTTATGAGTTTTAAAACAGGGCTGTGGTATTATCATCTGTGTGTATGTTAACCAGCCACTATTCTCCCTTGAAAGCCAAGCCCACAAAAGCAAAGAATGTCCTTCCCCAGCAGGAGAGCCACAGAAAGGAGGGCAGTCAGGGACACTGCGGTCGACCTGCCTCCCTTTCTGTAGACGCTCTCAAGTCCACATTACCTCTTTTTGTGTGGGGGATGATAAACAATGTGGAGCACGCTCTGCACACTCAGAATTTTATAAGCATGGAACCCTTCTTTCCCTTCTGAATGGAAGGTCACAATCTCTGGGCCTCATTAGTGAGGCAGCCAGGAAAGAGCATGGATTGGGAGTCAGGAAATCCGGTTCCAAAAATTCCAGCTCTGCCACGAAATTTTGGACAAGCAATTTAACTTCTCTGTAAAATGGGGGTAGTAATACTGTACCACAAATGCTTCTTAGGATTGCTTTAAGGGTTGATAAAATCACATAAACTCTCAAAGAACCTAAGGTCTATCAAAGAATATTATATGTTCTATAAATATACTATGGTATATAAAGTAGAAAGTATAATATTCCCCTATTAAATGATGAAGAAATATTAAAGCACCATTTTTCAAATGTCTGGTTGAAAGCAGGTGAAGGGATTAGTCACAGAACATATGTGAATAACCCACGGACATGGACATCTCTGTAGGCACTGGTTATGGGGGTGAGGGGGTGGGTGGAGGGGAGCAAAGGGGAAAAAATGGCGACTGTAATAGTATAAACCATAAAATATTTTTTAAAAATAAAATAAAATGAACAAAAATAATAATAATTAGCAGTGCTCTTCAATGTTTATTAATGTCACATCAAAAAGAGAGACAGAAATTGTCTACGATGTATTCCTAAAGGGAACAGAAAGCCCCCAGTCAGATCAAGCATCAAGCCAGGGTTCTAGCAGGGGTGTCCAATGCGGCCCAGGGTGGCTGTGAATGTGGCCCCAACACAAAATCGTAAATTTACTTAAAACAGTATGAGATTTTTTTGTGATTACGTGTTGCAATGTATTTAGTGTGTGACCCGAGACAACTCTTCTTCTTCCAGCCTGGCAAACAGACGCCAAAAGAGTGGACACCCCTCCTGGATCTGATTGCCAATTTTCAGGAAGCACAAGAGACAAAAGCCCATGTTAAATGACACTCCAAGGAAGCAGTTAGCAAAATCCAGAATTCAAGAAACCTGACAAGATAAATTACTTGCTTTCTTCAACAAATTGCTAAGGGAAAAAAAGAGATGAGGGAATCTATAGATCAAAAGAGACTTAAAGACATATGAGAGCCAAATGTACATGAAAACATTGTTTAGAAACATTCCAACAAACCAAGATTAAAAAAGCTTTCAGAGACAGTCAAGGAGATTAACACTGACTGGATATTTCTTAATATTAAAGGGTTATAGTCATTTTTTTAGGTGTGACAATGGTGTTGTGGTTATTTTTTTAAGCAATTTGTTATATTTTATCAGTACAAACTAAGATACTCATAGACGAAATGCTATAAAGTCTGGGATTCTCCTCAAAGTAACTAGAAGGTACATGGGAGCGGGGTCATAGATAGAAATAGGTGGGGACAGATAAGGATCTCCTAGAGAATAAGTTAAAATTTTAGTAAACATACCCATACAAACCCAGTAAACATACCTAGGCAATAAATTAAAATTTTAAAAGGTACAAGCACAGTACTTAACGTATACAGTGAAATGAGTCATTTAGAAAATCCTGAACATGCCACGCCCCTTGCAGGGTGAATCAATACCCACCGAGCAAGATCCACACTATCAAAAGTTCTAACATGAGCTCCAGAGTCAAAAATCACAATGCACGGACACATTATTTGTTAACTATAAATGCTGATGTCTTGAACATGCATCAAAAACAGGAGCATCTGTTTCTTTCCATTGCAGGCCAGACATTTTCTGGGCTACCAAAGTCTTTTCATGTATGCATTCTTCTCTTACTTTCAAAGTATAATTGGGAGGGTGGGCTTTATTTTTTCAATCTTGGAAGAAACCTGAGGAACTCCTGTGAGATCCATGCTGACTAATCACAGCCCTCAAAAACACCAGGTGTTCTCCGGGTACTTTTAAAAACCGGCCCGTGGCGTACTCTGTGTTCTGTGGGCTCCTCAGACCTTGACCATGCATGCTGAAAATACATTTCTGATGCAAATTGTTGGCACTGTTAAATGTTACAGTCCATAAAATTGTTCAGGCTGATAAACAATTTGAAATACTGTGTTTCCAGGAAGAAAGATTACACGGAAACTCACCAGCCAACATTCTTACTTTTAGCAGATTAATCAGAATTTAAATTACCAAAGACTTCAAAGTATCTATGCTTTATACACACATCCTAACAAATGTGTATATGTGTGTGTGTGTGTGTGTGTGTGTGTGTGTGTGTGTAATGCTAGAACATTTTGGAGTAACTATACATAGAAAATAAAACCGTGTTGTTAAACATGCAACCTCAAAAGCCTCACTCAACAGCACTCAGTCCATCTAAGTATATACACCTTGCTTTGCTTCAGTTCTTAAAACCCAGGGCTGTTTGAAGTAATGCTGTGAGCAGGTGATGTCCCAGACGAAATAAAGAGAAAATCTCAGCATCATTCCATCTCAACCACATGACTCTATCTTCTTTTCATCAAATGATGGAAATTACATCAGGTGTTAGGTCTGCCAAAAGCAAGTACTGTAAACTCGTTGGCCTAGACACCAGAAATGTGCTGTTTCATAGTCCAGAAGGCTAGAAGCCCAGCGTCAAGGTGTCCATCGGGTGGGCTCCTTCTGTTGGCCGTGGAAAAGAATCTGCTCCTCGCCCCTAGCTTCTGATGGTTTGCAAACAACCTGCAGCTTTTATTGGCTTATAAACCCTGATCCTTGCCTTGTCTTCACATGGCACTCCCCCTGTGTCCATGGCTCTATCCAAATCCCCCCTTTTCATAAGGACACCAGTCATTTTGGATTAGGACCCTCCCTGCTCCAACAGACCCTCATCTTAGCTAACTACAATAGGTCTACAACAGCCCTGTTTCCAAATACAGTTGCACTTTGTGGTACAAGAGGTTAGGATTTCAGTACGTGAATTTGGGGATAAATAACGCATAACAGGAATTAAGAGCGTTTGCTCAGGCGACATACATACTCAATCACCCAGAGAAAATAGGCAGGAAAAAAATCAGATTAGAGGAACTCTTCATATCATATTTGTATGGATTTATTTCATTTCAATAATTCATGTACGCACACATTCAAGAAAGCTTATTGAATAATGCCAACGGTGGATAGATAAAGGAGCTCACATGCCATTAGGGACACCTGATGTGTGTTTTGTACCCTGCATAGACTGATAATTTTTAAAATGCTGTTCAAGATTTACTTAATGGCAGTGGAAAGAAACTGATATCCTATAAATAAAAGTATATACTTTACTTCAAAATTATGCATGAAACCTAAAATTGACATTTACTTTTATTTGGGAAATTCTTCCTGTTCACAGTTCCCTATCAATTGTAATCAGATAATGTTAATAATTCATGCTCATTAAGGATCCAAGTGGATTACGAGGCTAGACTTACAGCTAATTGTTCAGCACATATTTAGAGGCTCTCTTGGTTTGTTTCTGGCTGTCATGTTGGCAAAATAGTTTCTACTTCTCTGTACTTCTTAATCTGTGTTCAGTATTCTTTTGCAATTTTCAAACTAGATGGAGTTTGGGGAGGCACACTTAATGGTTCAAAAATTAAATAATAAGATAAATCACTCACTCTCATCAAAGAGCACTGCACCATTCCGAACTTCAGCCGTTACTGCAGACATCAGGGAACCACGTCCTGAAGGGAGCAGAAAAGGGAAAGGAAAGGTTTAGGAAGATTCTCCAGAAAAGCACTTAAAGTGGATCTTAAAGAGTGTGTGACCATGATATGCCCTAAGAGAGGAAGGAATAGACCCATTGCTTACATTAAAAATAGCTCACAGTAGCAGTGACTGTGAGAGAACAGGGCATAACAGGAAGAGAGGGGCATGGATGGCTTGAAAACAAATGCACCCCTAGCTCCCTCACTGCCCCCTGCACACCGTCTTCTACAGGACGGCTAATGTAAGGGGAAGGGACTATGGAAAGAACTCAGACATGTGTTCTTTGTGTCACTGAACCTGAGCACAGAATTACAGACTGTACGGTTAGGACTAAAAGATGAAAATTTATATAATGAAAATATTCAAATGTACGATGGCCTGTCTTTCACAGCTTTACACTGTGTGCTTTTAGTTTGCCACTGACTTGGGCTGTGATCTTGCATCATCAACTGTAATTCAGTTTCTCTTTGTAACCCTGTGTCAGTTAGCAGCATGATCTGCAGTGCCCAGAGGTATAGTAACACAGCTGCCCAGAAGGAAAGGGTTGCCCCCGACTTTCAACATCAGCAAATATTTAAATGTGGAGTTATTGCCTGTTCATTGCCACGTGGGTTGCACATGTGGTTAGGGATGAATACAATTAATTCTCAACTATTCATGCATCTATGAATTAGGATCTAATTCAGTTATGTGTGTGGCAATGGGATAAATGCAGCTGAAGACAGAGGAGAAAGGTAATATATGCTGCCTAATCCCGTGCCCCTTGCTCAGAAGATTAAAGTCTGATTGAGATGATAAGACACACCTCTGTGAAAGAATAAGCGAGCACCACACACCGCATGCAGGCCGGTAAGCAAGTCGATGTCAAATCCAATGCTAGAAGCCCTTGTACTACAGAGGGAAGCCTTGTGGGCATGGACAAAAGTAGACTCCGTCACAGGAGGAGGAGCTCAGGCTAGAACTTGAAGAATGGGTGTTATTTAGCTTTAAAAATTAATAAGTATACAGAGAGAATACAGTTGAGAAAAGCCAAGTCAGGAGACTTACAAACTAAGAGATAAAGAGGGTAATGGAGAAGGCAAAGATAAGGGTCTGATCAAATTACTGGTTGGGTTTAAAAGCCACACTCAGGAATTCGTAAGTTTCCTATAGTCAAGAAAGAGCTGCCGATACCTTCCAAGGCAAAGCAGAATGTGGAAAATTTGGTTGGGTTTGGTTTTGTTTGTTTTGTTTTGTTTCGTTTGGGATGGACTTGCCTGTTCTAATGGAACATGGATAATACCAAACATCAAATAAACCAAAAGTCATGTAAATTTGCCTTTAGATGGCTTTATATGTGTGGTTAGATTCTTTCTTGAGAGAGAATTTTCATGATGTCTGCTGTAAGGAATTTGATAATTAGAAGAAAAAAAGTTTCCCTCCTACTTCACGCCCTTATGCTTTGTAAGACCCACCTAGCACAGGAATTTGATAGGATTAACCATCTTTTGCACCAGAAAAAAAAAAATAACAAGTCTTTGCTTTGAAAGCTTAGGTACAAAGGTCTGGTTATGTGAGAGGAAGGACTTCCACAGTGCTGTAGAAAGAGAGGCCATTCCAGGGAGGACCGATTCCCTAAAGAGTGAAGGGGTTGTGAGGAGGTTTCACTCTGTGAACAGCAGAGGCTTCGACCCCTTCCCCTGTTTCGCCAATGTCCCAGGGTGTGGCGGGACCTCCTATAGTCAAGAGCACAGATACTTCAGACACTGAGCAAGAGGACACTGGCTAAGATGAAAGTAGAGCAAGAAGAGACTTTGAGGCTATGGGTAGTGAATCTTCTGACCTTCAAGAGGATCGAGAGCAGCTCAACTGTGACTCTGAAGACCGCTGAGGACTGCTTGTGCTCCAAATGTGTTCTGGAAGGAGAACCGGTCAGCCTTGCAGTTGGGTGAGGAGCCAGAACCGAGCCCTCCACTACTGAAGATGTTACTGGACAGCAGAGCCAGTGCAAGAGTATCGGGCCCGTGCAAACTCAACGCGTCATCTATGTTGAATGTCACTCATTCATCAAGGAAAAATTAGTTCCACCATCATTATGCCAATGACAAACTCTCTGGCATAAATATTTTTCCAGCTTTATCGAGGAATAATTGACAAATAAAAGTGTATATATTTAAGTATACAGCATGATGATTTGATATACATGGTGAAATGATTACCACAATCAAGTTAACAAATACATCTACGACTTCACACAGTTAACTCTTTGTGTGCGTGTGTGTGTGATGAGAACGCTTAGGATCTACTGTCAATGAATTTCAAGTGCAATACAGTATTGTTAACTATAGTAGCCACGCTGTACATTGAGGCCCAGAACTTACTTATCTCACCACTGAAAGTTTGGAAGCTTTGACCTATGTCTCCCTATTTCCCCTACTCTCCCAGCCCCGGGCCACCACCATTCTACTTTCTGTTTCTACAACATTGGAGCTTTTTTCTTTTGTTTCTCTTTTTTTTTAGGTGCCACAAAGAAGTACACCATCACACGGTGTTTATCTTTCCCTGGCAAATTTCACTTGGTGTAATACCCTCCATGTTCATCTATGCTTTTACAAATGACAGGCTTTCCTTCCATTCCTATGGCTTCATAATATTCCTTTGTGTACAATCACCATGTTTTCCTTGTCCGTTCATCTACTGGTAAACATTTAGTTGTTTTCCTATCATGGCTATTGGAAATAATGCTGCAAAGAAGGTGGAAGTGCAGACGTCTTTTCAAGTTATGGATTTCATTTCCTTTGGATATATACCCAGAAGTGGATCGCTGGGTTATAAGGTAGTTCTATGTCTATTTTTCATTATTGGAGGAACCTCTATACTTTTTTTCCATGGTGGCTGTAACATTCTCAGACAAATTTTAAGAATAATACTTAAAATGCTAATTGCTATGGGCTAAATGATATGTCTCCCCAAAATTACATACAGAAGCCCTAATCCCCAGTGTGATAGTATTTCAAGGGAGGGCCTTTGGGAGGCAATTATGTTCAGAGGTCATGAGGGTGGAGCCCATGACCTCTATAAGGGATTAGTGCCATCATTTTTTAAAAAAGGAAGATACCAGAGTCCTCTGTCTCTGCCTTGTGAGGACACAGAAGGAAGGTGAGCCTCTGCGCACCAGGAAGAGGGCTATCAACGAACAACACCTAAGCCAGCATGATGATCTTGAACTTCCCAATGCTGTGAGAAATATGCCTGTGGTTTAAGCCACCTAGTCTATGGATTTCGTCCTAACAGCCCAAATTAACTAAGACACTAAGTCATTACCTCTGGATGGTTGCTGATTCTTCTTAGGGTCCTTAAGACACCAGCCCCAAGGCATAGGTTAGACTTTACTTGTATAGACGTGCAGATAGCACTGTTTATACTGAAAGAATTTTAATGTAATTTGCAGACTTCAAAATATTAGGGTGTTGTTTTCTGTGTATGCTTTGCCAATGATTGTGAATATGTACAAAATTGCTAAGTTTTAAGTAGGATAAATATCTATTTTAAAGATGAGAAAACTGGAGCACAGAAAACTATTTGCTTTGTACTTCTGTGACTATTCTAAGCCTCAGGTTTTTCCCTTGTATAATATGGTGATTGTGACAAATACATACGCTAATGGATGGAAAGTCTTTTTCCTCAGTCCCAGGCATTCATGAAGAAGTCCATCAATTATTATTTCAGCATTCCAAATGAAATATAAAGTATATTCAAGAATGTTTTAGCCCTCACTTTAAATACCTGAGAGCGTTGCATCTAGACAGCAATGGACTTTTACCCTTAGATAAAAGTTTAGAGATAATTTAAGACCAATTTCTCCAAGAACCTGAAACTTGAAAAAGTTTTTTGTTTGCCTGAGAGGGCAAAGAAAATCTTACTGCTAAAGCCTGACAAGGGTCGAATAACAGCCAATAAAACAGAACTAGCACATTTATGAAGTAAATCTTCTTCGTGGTTTTAGTTAGCATAGTACCACATCCCAGAATGTTCCATCCCAGACACCTGTGTTCCTTAGAAGCCATCCCAAGTGTCTTACTATGCTAGCTTGTCCATGTTCCCAGCCGTTTTTCATTATCCTCTTTTCGGTATTGTCAAGAGATAAATGACATTATTCCAGAGGGTAGTGTGGTGGCCCTACAGCTCATTCTGTCACTTTCAGTCCTGGCCTAATCCCAAGATAGTACACACTGAGTCACCAGTTGGCAAGGAACTAAAGCGTTTCTAGCCCTGGGAGCTACAAAAGATGAAATGAAATTGCGATGGCAGTGCAGCGACGCAAAGCCGAGGGCTCCCTTCCAATTCCTGGCCAAAGACTCAGTTTAGGAAGAGTATGAGTGCTAAGAGATTGGGAACTGCACAGAGTGTGCTGAGTAATTGTTGGCCTTCCCACAATTTCTGCCATGAACAATGCATTAAAAGAATATTAAATCGTCAATAAGTTTTTCCTATTTCTAAAACTCTAACATTTAAAATTCTTCTCCTTGAAGCCTTAGACTTCAAATGGATATTAAGAGGTTCTAATTCAGTCTCCCAAACAAGACATCAACCTTTATGACACTCCCTTCAGGTGGCAGTGAGCTACATTGTTTGACAAATCCAGTTATTTGAAAGGTCTTACTTATATTTAACTGAAATCTGACTGTAACTTTCAGGGTCTGCTCAAAAAATCAGTCCCAAACCACAGCATTTCAAAGTTGGCAAGAATCTCCAGACCATTCTGCTCTCTGAAACTGACACACATAAATTAAATCTCTTTTCCACTTTAAAGCCTATATTAGTTACTGTTTACTGGAGAACAAACATCTTAAATAGCAAGCATTATTATTTCTAATAATTTTGTGGGTCAACTGGGTAATTCTTCCAATATGGTTGGTTCGTGTGTGGCTGAGTGATCCAGAAAGGTCTAATCTATATGTCTGGCAGTTGTCAGGCCTGGGGTTCAGCTGAGACCATTCCTCTTTGGTCCACACAGCCTTCCTTCCTCAAGTAAGCCAGCCTGGGTCTTAAGGTGCTAGAGAGTAGTAATTTATTCTATTCTGAAGTTCTCTCATATCTCATATTGGCCACAGCAAATGACATGGATGTACTAGGTTAGACAGTGCCCACCATCCCCAAGTTCAAGTCCTTCCCAGAACCCAAAATGTGACCTTATTTGAAAATAGGGTTATTGCAGATGTAATTATTTAAGATTAAGTGAGGTCATAATGGAATAAGGTGGTCTTAAATCCAATATAACTTTTATCCTTATAAGAAGAAAAAAAAGAGACACAAAGATTGATTGCCTTCTTGTACACACCCAAACTACAGATTGAAACTGCAATCTGGGTATGTGCCCTGATGAGGAATCAAAGCTGTGACCCCCTTTGGTCTATGGCACAGGTGGCAAACACAAGGCCCAGGGCTGAATCCAGCCCTCCACCTTGTTTTATCCAGCCCAGCATCTTGCTTCTACCCAGCAGCAGAGCTCTCACTTAACTGTTAAGGAGTAGTTACATTTATACAGTCCTAAAACTACATTTGGCCCTTTGAAGGCAACCGCAAGGCTGACAAAGCCCCCAGTGAAAATGAGTTTGACACCCCTGATCTATGGGACAGTGGCCACAGCAGGCCCAGCCAACTTCTTGATTGTAGTCTTCTAGCATCCAGAACTATGAAAGATGAGCTTTCCGTTGTTTTAAGCCACCCAGCTTTTGGTAGTCAGTCATGGCAGCTGTAGGAAACTACTACAGATGGTCAAGCAGAGATTTAAGGGATGGAGAAAAAAACTTCACCACTAAGTAGGAAGAAGGGCAGACCACATTGCAAAGTGATATTCACACAGGGATGGGAAGAATCTGTGGCCATGTTTTTAATTTACCAGAGAGCTCTTCAAGTGTAGGAAACTTATTGTATTAATGCCCCTTCATCATCCTTTCCGGAATAATTCCTCCTGGTTTCTGTAATAAGTTCTCAAAATCCCAACAGCAATGAGGCTGTTGTCTCCTTGTATTATGGTTTGTCCATATCCTGCCAAAAAAGCAGGGTAGGGACTTTATTACACACTCCGGATGTTTTCTCTTGGGTAGTAGTACTGAGTTCTGTGTTGATGAGGCTGTGTCTGGCTGCAAGTAATAGAAAGCCTGACTAACAGGGGCTTGAAATACAAGACAATGTATTGCTTCATTTAATAAGAACTCTGGAGATGGTCAAAGTTTGGCAACTCCACAATGCCACATGTGGTGTCAAAATCTCTCTCTTAGCTTCCCCTGTGGGGGATGTAAGAGGTCTTACATCTAGTTCTGAATATCATATTTTTATGTGGCCATGTCCCAAGAGAGAAAAGCAGTAGACAGAGTAATGAGAGTTTCCTACCTTGCCTTTCTCATGTGTTCAAGAAGAAAACATTTCCCCAGAAATCCCTCAGAAAATTTTCCCACAGTCTCTTTGGCCAAGACTGAGCCACATAGGTACTCCTGGCTCTACAGGGGCAATAAAAACAGGTGCGTGCATGGTCAGCTCTACCGTGGGCACAGCACTGGGAAGGAAAATAGGAACTGGGAATTGTAGTTGGGTACAGTTCTTGGGCACTCAGCCAAGAGTGTCAGACACACCTCCTCAGAAATACATAATTTTTTGAGGCAGACGTATTGATGTGGTCACTAGTATGTAAGGGATTTTAGAGATGACTGAGAAACTTTAACCAGCTCTTTCAATTAGCAAGTAATGTGTTCATCATACAGGATAGAGAATAGTAATTAAGACTATGGGCTTTAAAGACAGGCTGGGTTCAGATTTCAGCTTATAATTTAGCAGGTGAGTGACCACAGGTACATTACCTATTCAGAGGTGGGTGAATATGAAATGCATTGCACTTATTACAAAGCCTGCACGTGGTAAATGTTCAATAAATAGTGCTATTATCCCTGCGCTCACTCCCACTATGGAGCAGAGATGAAAACAATAATGTTATTGCCCATATATTTACGTAAAAGACCCTGAAGAAGACATAAGAAACTACTGAAAGTGACACCTATGGTACCAAAACAGGGTCGTTTAAAGTCCCTATTATGTAGTTAAATCAGCTAGATTTATGATTTCACAAAATGATAAGGGAAAACCTTTTTCAAATGTTAACAGTAGTTACTTCTGGGTAATTGGGTTAAAGATGTTTATTTATTTGTTTATACTCTTTTGGAACTCTTCTGTGGTAGGCAGCATAACGTTCCCCCCAAGAGGTCTGTGTCCTAATCTCTGGAGTTCATTTGTCAGTCACACAGCAAAGAGTTACTATAGGTGCAAATGAAGTACAGTGGGTAATAGTAGACTTTAACAGAGAGATTCTCCTGAACTATCGTGGACCAAATATAATCACAGGAGTCCTTAAATGCAGGAAGGGGAAGCAGAAGAGCCAGGGTGAGGCCATGCGAGAAAGGCTCAACTGGCCATTGCTGGCTGGGGGAGGCGGAGAAGGAGAGGGCCAAGGAGGACGGACCGCCTACAGCAGCTGTGGAAGGCAAGAAACTGCATCTGCCCTAGAGCCTCCAGAAAGGGACGAAGCTGGGCTAGCTCCTCGCGTTGGGCCCAGTGAGCCCCTTTTGGGGTCTCTGGTCTCCAGAATTTAAGACAAGTTTGTGTTAAGTCACTAAGTTTATGGTAATGTGTTATAGCAGCAACAGAAAACCAATATGTTCCATATGTTTTAAATGAGGAGACTAGATTATTTTAACAATCAGGAAAAAATAAGATTTTAGAAATTATATATATATATATATTTTATACACACACACAAACTAGAAATATAACCAGAGTACTAAACTACATTTGCTTAATGTTCATATGAAATGATATACACCATTATTTGGAATCACTCGAAGACATGGCCAAAAGGCACCTGAGCAATCTTCAAAAGGCACAAAGAGGCCGAGGGTGTGCCCCCATCCTTCCAGTATTGTGGTTTCTCTTTCTACCCAGTCCCTAGCCCTTCATCTATGGCTCCACAGGTGGCAGGCAGCCAGTATACGAAGCAGTTTCCCCCTTATCTGAGGGGCATGTGTTCCAAGACCCTTAGAGGCTGCTGAAAACTGTGGATAGTACCAAGCCCTGTATGTACTATGTGTTTCCTGTGTATATGCACCTATGATAAAGATCACTTAAGCACAGGGTAAGAGATTAACAATAATAACTAAAATAGAACAATCATAGTAAAATAATGTAGTAAAAGTTATATGAATGTTATCTTTCTCTCTCTGTCTCTCTGTCTGTACCTCTTTCCCCATCTCTCTCTCTCTCCTCCACTCTGATAACAATCTGAGCACTAAGAAAGCTCAGACCAAGTGACTGATGGCGAGTACGCAGCATGGAGACGCTGGACAAAGCAGTGACTCCATCTTGGGGAGGATAGGGCGGGGCAGCCAGAGAGTCATCACACTGCTCAGAACAGCATACATTTAAAACTTAGGGATTGTTTATTTCTGGAATTTTCCAATTAATATTTTCAGATTCCAATTGACCACAGGTCACTGAAACTGTGCAGAAAGCAGAACCGCAGAGGAGGAGTCGGGGCTACCATATCTAGCCTTCAGTGGAAATGCATGTTTAATGAGAAATAAGAAAATCAAACTGTAAAAAAGGAAAAACACACTTCAAAAAAATATGTGCTGATGCAACACCATGTTCCAAACAGCAAGAAATGTTCTGAGACACTACACAGGACTTTCTTCCTAATGTGACGCACCTCTTTGACCAGAGAACAGAAAATGTGTCCGTTAAAAACACGTCATCGTGATGACAGTTGGAAAAGGACCTTGAGTTGCACCAAATTCCTTTCTGCTTCATTCCACCTTTGAAACCTGGAGGTCTAAGACAGCTTTTCATTGTGGTGGCTTCATGTTTCCTAAAGATGAAAAATAACAGCAGTTGGAGAAATCATCTTCAAAAAAAAGAGGCTAAGAAGGTCTTACAGATAAAGTGTCTAACAAATTTTTACATAAATTGTTGATTTCCTTCCTGATTAGGAAGGAATACATACTTATCATACAAAATGTATAGGATACAGAAAAGTACACAGAAGAAAATATTAATCATTCATATTCAGAAGGAGGCTAAAATCTTTACTATATTTCCTCCCATTTTATAGGCTTTTTTCATAGTATAATATGTAGAATACACAATTTTAACATTAATTTTTCTGTTAACATTAAAATAAGAGCCTTTAATTTGGAATGGAAAGTTGTATAACCATAATTTTTATATTGCATAATTTTCATATTTGCCTCCACTGTATGAATGATACTAAAACATTGTTACACTTTCCCTAATGTTGAATGTTGCTTCTAACTGTTCACTATCTATAAGTAATGCTGCAACAAACAGCATTATACATAAATACCTTTCTAATTAAGATCAATATAAGTGGCTCAGTGGATTGAGCGCGGGCTGCGAACCAGGCATCGCAGGTTCGATTCCCAGTCAGGGCACATGCTTAGGTTGCAGGCCGTGGCCCCCAGCAACCGCACATTGATGTTTCTCTCTCTCTCTCTCCATCCCTCCCTTCCCTCTCTAAAAATAAATAAATAAAATCTTTAAAAAAAAAAAAAAAGATCAATATAAGTGAATAGAATAGCTTAGAAGTGGAATAGCTCGGCTCGGCTAAAATATAAGAATATTTTAAAGAATTTAATACATATTGCTAAAATTTTTCCTAAATATGTATGTATTTATCTTCAAGCAATACTTGAGACAGTCTATATTACCAACTCTCTCAAGCACTGAGTATTATTACTTTTAAACCTTTGTCATTTGATAAACAGAAAATGATATTTGCTTATATTTATTTTAATTTATTTTTAGTTAGGTTAAACCCTCTGTTTACTTTCTATTTATATATCTTCTTTTACATATTTTCTAGTCGCATCACTTGTTTTTTTAGTTTATTTGAGGTTACAGCAACAGGATGGAGATAGTGAGTGAATAACAAAAGCAAATAGTTCATTACAGGGTTGGTTTCTGATCAGATCAAAGAGCGTCTTCTACGATGAGCAAGGAATGGAAACCACATGCTGTCAGGACCCTGCCCTCTGCCTCCAGGAAAACCGTCCAAACATCATCTCAACCCAAAGTGTTTGTACTCCTAAAAAATGCCTGGCAAATAGCAAGCAATAAGTCACTTGCCAGCATTTTCCTAAAAATTTTTACTTTCAGGAGCAAGCTGATTGCTCTGAGGAAGTCCAGACGCACTTTATCTAGGTGACAAACAACAGAAGGAAAGGAAGGTGGGCAGAGGAGAACCAAGAACAAAAAACGAGAGGGTTCCCCAGCTGCTGGGTGTCCAGGGAGTTGATTCCTTTAAAAGAGAGGGCCCCTGAGAGCTACCATAGTGGAAAAAGCGCTGGTCATTGAGTTATACCACGTATTGTCAAGAATGCAAATCACAATGGATTTGCACGAATGATACTTTTAGAGTGGCTTTGTGTAATTTTCATTGAATACCTTATGTAATTGACTCTTCACCTTATTAACACCTTGGTTTGACTTAAGAACAATGTCACAAGTGAACTGGGCTTGTGGACCTTGGGCAGTCTTTTTGTTTTGTTTTTTTACTTAGAAGTAGTTGAATAAATAAAGGAAAATGATGGTTTCGTATAAATAAAACTCAACATGGAATTACAGTTTGGCAGGGAGTGGAGGGGTGTTGAAAGTTCCAGGTGGCTTTTCCAGGTCAAAAATTCCCATTTGAGAATTAAAAGGAAAAAAAAAACTATGTATGTCATGAAAAGAAATATGTATGTCATATATGTCCCTACTGAGCAAGACACCCTGCCAGTAGTTCTACATACCTGCTCCTTGAGACTCTACTTGCCTGCTTCAAATGACATATTGCAGCAAAG
Source organism: Tonatia bakeri (assembly GCA_004024845.1). NCBI lineage: Eukaryota > Metazoa > Chordata > Mammalia > Chiroptera > Phyllostomidae > Tonatia > Tonatia bakeri. The sequence continues at coordinate 26,670 of PVIA01007010.1, forward strand.
TACTACTCCTTTTTAGGATGCTTTCGAAAAAGTAAATATTTGTGTAAGACAGAGACCATGTACATTATTTTGGATTACTGTGATTTGATCTAAAACAGAACCCACTAAAAATGGCTTAAACAATAAGGCTATTACTATCTCAAAAAAAAAAAAAAAGGATCAGATGAAGCTGGTCCAGAGTGATAAATTCAACGGGCCGATGATGACTGGACTCCAGCTGGCATTTCCATGATATCTGGAGCTGTTCTGTTAGGTTTTCAGGTAGCTGCCATACCTCCAAATATGATGTTCTCAAACAACAATGCCCAACAGGACATGTTTTCAAAGAAGAATATTTCCCAGAAACCCACAGCAGAATCCGCCTTACAATGAATTGGTCAGAACTGGTCACAAACCCCTCCCTAAATCAGTAACAATGGGAGCAGGATCACTACCATTTATCTTAAACCAATTATCATTTGCCCCCGGGTTGGACTTATTGCTCCCCAACATGTGGACAAAACCCTGGTTCTGTGGGCGAGGAAAGCCTGCAGGAATGGCTAAGATGTTAGCAACCAAGTGTCTACCACATCACGTCTACTCACTCAACTCACACTTTCCCGGAATCGAGTGAAGTACAAAGCAAATATTTGCAGATAAATAAAAGTCAATATTGAAATACTTTTGTAAAATATCGCCAGCACATTACTTGCACCAAGATTATTCAGGAATTAGGAAATGTCCTATTTTGTCAAATATCAAAAAGTAATAGTCAATAAAATAAATTTATAATTATTTCCTTGAATGAAGAAACATGCTAATTTTGATAGCATCAGAAGTCTTTGAAATTAAAAACAATTAAATGAACACAAACACACTGCTGGTTTGACAAACTGGGGAAGATAGAGTTGGAGAAAACATTTACAGACAGGGAAAACGGGCAGAGCTGTGCCGCACAACTTATACTGATCACCTTCCCTCTGGCATCCACACTCATGCTGATCTTCTGTTTCCATGTAATTAAGCTACCCAAATACCACCTAATTAATGAAGGAGAGATTATTAGGTTCACTACCTATCTGGTTCATTCCCTTCTCTATGCTTGCACAGTACTATGATTATAATTGTGTTGGGACATTTATCACATGCTACTGTAGTTTATCCTATGAATCAGCCTCCTCTCCTCTTCCTGGAGGACAGAGACAAGCCCTATTCAGCTCTATACTTAAGAGATAGGGATGGAGCAAAAAGGAAAAAGGGCTCAAGGGCATGGACTACAGTGTGGTGGTTGCTGGGGGCAGGGGGATATAAAGGGACTAAATGGTAATGAGAAAAAATACAATAAAAATTAAATTTAAAAAATAGGATAAGAAAGAGGATCTGAATATAGGCCCATTGGCCTTTATACATGTGCCCAAACAATCCTATTTTTATATTTTCAGTTCTACCTCACTCCTGCAGCTACACCTGCCTGATGCATCTAATTCCTGAGTCTTTCAGAAACTAAATACAAGTGTTGTTTTGTATGTTGTTTTTGTTTTTGTTTTTTGAGAGAGATACTCTGTGCAGGGGTGTCCAAACTTTTGGCATCTCTGCAGCACACTGGAAGAAGAGTTGTCTTGAGCCACACATTAAGTATGTTGCGACACATAATCACACAAAAAATCTCATAATATTTTCAGCAAATTTATGATTTTGTGTTGGGCCGCATTCACAGCCGTCCTGGGCTGTATGTGGCCCACGAGCCACAGGTTGGACACCCAAGAATTTGCTCAAGACCCAGTCTCCAATATCTACTAAGGAACTTGTCCTGTGTTTCACAACATTTATGTCCAAGTTATTAAGTAACATTCTCTGATGAAATAACTCTCTCTTAAGTAACTCACTCTTCATATATTCTGCCTTGCCACCTGGGACTCGTCAGCTTGCTCCCGTTGGCCTCTGCCAATTCCAATACTGAAGACTGACTGCGCAGCTCCAGAAGGAAGAAACTTGCTCTTCCTTATCTGCTTCCTGTTGCAGTGAGCATCACCCTGCAACACTTCCCCACCCTGGGCCAGCAGTTCTTTCTTGGAGCAGCAGCTGAACCCAACTAGCAGTTTTTCCAGCACTTGAAAAGCCAGCTTCAAGCCCCACCCTCCATCCTGAGACTGCAGCACCACCCCAGCCATCTCCGCTCCCTCGATCCCTCCATGGAGCTCAGAGACACTAGCGCCAGCATAGAAGCAGCCCCTCCTCAGAGGTCTGGGTTTCAGCTCTCCAGGGTGCATCTTCCAGGACTCTGAATTTTAATAATCCCAGCCTCATCCCCTTGTCCCCTCAGCCCTAGCTGCTTCCTGCAATTGCTACCTCCAGAACACCTTAGAAATCTTTTTTGGCCCTTTCTGTGACTGAGGTGACAACTTTATACCTAGTTAACAATTTTTTTATCTTGAATTTCTCTGTTCACATCACATGGTCCCTGGCTGATATAATGTACAAATTCCCCCAGGTCACTAATCCATGGCATTAAATTGCAGGGAAGTGCACCCAAAACTAATATAAAATAATATTGAATATAATATAGATATTCATATATTTGATTAAAATTTTTTATTCCAAGAATGTTTTCCCATCCCTCGACACCCAAAGACTCAGCTTCTCTGCTCCCCTGATACAGCTCTGGAAAGGGGCATATGAGATACATACTGTACAGAAGTAGGAACTTAACTTTTTGTATTTCTGAAGATTTTTTCCAAAAGTGAACTTTTAAAAAACAGGAATACCAAATCATAATAAATAACACTGAGTGTTAGGCACTGACGCAAGCAACATAATGCACCGATGAGGTCCCGCTTTTCTCTCCACTTTGCACGTAAGAGGACTGAGGCACATAGAGGTCACACCAAGTTCGCTCATTTCCTTTGCACCAGGCTTTAACCCCAGACCACCTGGCTCTTCATCTCTCTGCCGCCAGATTTGGACGGTGACCGGCTCCACTGGGGTGTCCTCAGAATTCTCTGGAGAGCAAATGCGATCTCCGTCTTTCATTTGTGGAATGATTTTGGTTTAGAACACTAAATAGGTATGAACATGAAATGTTTTCAAGAAAACCTCATTCAGCAACAGTGTAAGAATGGACTTCTGAACTAGACCTGGACAATTCAGCTTTAACTAGCTCGCTTCTTAGGAAGTTTAAATAGACAAGTCTTAAGGAGACTGACGTACAGGATCAGACATGTAAAACAGTTGCACAGGGCAGGAAAAGAAAATACCGTGAGTGTGATAGATTCAGTGACGGAGTCCTCCCTGAGCACAACAAAAAATAGAGAATCTGGACAAAAAGCTAACGCCGTCGGGAAGAAATCTGGAAATCTGCTATCTAGGAATATTGCAGAGGATGTTTGCCAGAATTTTTAGGGTATCTAATAGTATATTGATTTTTAGCCTTCTTTAATTTCCTCTCATAGACAGTATCTCTATGCAACATTAAAATCACACTATCTCGAAGAGTATTTTGATCTACACAGTCCAAAGAGTTCAAAGCAGAGTAAGGTAATATTTTGACTCCCTCATTTCTAATCACTCTGTTTCTTATATCTCAGGTGATTCATGACTTAAAGATCCTCTTAAATAGGGAAGAGGATCTTTACTGAGGTCTCCTCAGAAACCCAGAATCCATAATATTTATATATATATTATACTCAAAATAATGGTATTCTTAAGGCACTGTCACTTAAAAATAATAGCTAACCCTGTAGCTTGCAGTGTGCTGGGAATTATTCTAAGTGCTTTACCTGTAATTCATTTAATCCTCAGACCAATGTGGTATGTATTACTAAGATTTACAGCCAAGAATACTGAAACACAGAGATGTTATATAACTTGCCCAAAGACACACAGATAATACGTAGCAGAATCTATAATCAAATTCCAGAGGTTGGGCTGTGGAATGTATACTCTGGAGCACCACACCGTGCTGCCTATATTTATATTTTACCCAACCGTCCTGCCCCTCATCTAATGTGATTTCATTTTCGGTCTTAGACATGCTATTTTCAAATACTTTGTGTAATCCAGCACAGAGTATCAATTTTTGCCCTGCTTCAACTTCAGTATACGAACTCTGTATCATTTCCCTCACCAAAAGGAATGCATTCTCACAAAAGACATTATTAAGCAATGCGGATTTTACTAAAGTCTGCACAAAAGAAGTGGAAAAGCGATTCGCATCAAATACCCCGCGGCAACGACACCGTTCCTGCAAGGGACGCACTCCTGAGGACGCCGATCAGTCCGCTCTGACGACTTGCAAGACAACTACCCGTACAAACAGGTGTAAAGTCAGATTACAATGTTTAAAAATATTTATTACAAAAAGAGTTATTAACACTTCTGTGTAACACTGTCAAATTTAAGTAGTCCAAATTCATATAGAGCGGGTATACCCTCCGCACGGCTTTCTCGCCAAGGGTGGAGAAGCAGGGACTCTCTGTTCTTCTGGGGCGAGACAACCGGCCTCCGGTCTTCTGTAACCTTAGCTCCCACGCACTCCACACACAGAAGCCTTTCTCCTTCATGGCACGGTGCAGTTTACGGCTGCTTCTGCCTCCAGACCTGCTTGGATAACACCCCAGCACAGGTTCAACAAACGATCATCTCCCCAGCCTCAGGCACCCCTTCTTCTCAGAAAAGGGAAAGAACCGGGCAGAGGTGAGTACCAATACAGTGTTGATATTGGAGCCAGAAAAAACTAGGTTACATAAACTTACAGTAAAGTAAATTGCATTAAAACAAAAAAATAAGATTATAAATATTCAAGACTCATCACTCTGTAGTTATTTTGCTATATTTTACTATTATTTGTGTTCTTGTAGTTATTGCATCTATTGTTTCTGCATGATGAAACCACATAAAAGTGACATTATACTAGCAGCTGAAAACGAGTCACGGTGAGAGTATTTACACCATGGAAATTAGCAAAAGTTCCAAACTAGAGGTGTTTTTCCCCTGGAGAGCCTATCGTTAAACATTTACTAGTACAGCACGTGATAGCTAATAGATGACAGATAGACACACAGCTACATACACGTATTCATGCTTACACACCTACATATGGAGATATACATACATCTGCACATGTAGATGGATCAACACGACTCTCCTTGTAGAAATCTTCTATCTTTTTAACAAAAATGTTTATGAATTTCAGCTAAACTACTGCATAACGAATTTTGTGAATGTCAGCTAAACTACTTGCATGTTATGTATTTCCCATTGGAATACAGAGCACATGGTTTCATGCAGGGCATGAAAATTAAAACTCAGACAATCCACTGAACCTCCTTTCCCATAAACAGAAAACAAAGGGAAGAGAACTAACAATACAAACCATGTAGAACTGGCACAAAAGTCTTTCTGAAGAGTTGGTGGGGGGATGCTGAACCAGCCCAATGCCCAGGGAACACATTTATATATTCCAAATTATAGGTGATCAGCATAAACATTCTCCCGTGGTAGGGTGCACTGAGAAGCCAGCTCTCTAAACAAGAAAAAAAATGATATTTTAAATTACAATGGAGGATAACCAATTTCTACATAAGAGAATAAAACCAAGTAAATTTGCAAAACTTGGCAACTAGAGGACTGGAGGCTGCTTTTGTGGGTCAGTCTTCCCCAGTGCCAGCCTGAGCAGACACATGAGTTTTTCAGAAATTCAATGACACTGCAGATCTCTGGGCTTCCTTATAGTGCTAATGATAAGATGCAGTCGAGACTGCAGCTAGAGGCCCCAAAGAGCAGAGGCGATGCCACACGATGTTCCACAGGAGTATTTGCAAACACAAAATACCTCTCTGATTGCAGTTATAAACATTAAAATAAACGTAGGGTAAAAGCAATTCAATTCAAGTGTTTACAATGTTCAAATCACTGTTCTTATCACCAGGGAGATATGAAAATCATTCTGCAAGAGCCTCACCTTGCACACAGTTACAGTGTCATTGCAGGACTGTAACTAAGCGCAACCCGGATAACCTGCCTAACCAGCCCGCAGTACAAACACAGTCACATGTTGAATAATCCCACTGCCTGTGCCTGAATTATCTGAGCTCTTTCTCCAGCAGACACCTGACAGGAGAAGGGCTTACTCCATTCAAGGGCCATTTATTTGTAGTTGGTAAGATACCACTGAAAAGTTTGATCAGGGCACCGTGAGCCTCAGTTATGGTTGTCATTGCTTCTGTTGCTATCACCTGGTGTCACAGTTGGAAACGAGTCCTTGCCTTTGACAGTTCAGTCATCCCTGCTGGGTCAGATCCTTGCAGAGGCCACAGTATACCTCATGCTTAGGCTCCCAGAGTTTTGTCTTTGTTAGCTTGCACTCCCAAGCCCACCACGCCAAGGTGTCATCTGAGTCACTAGTCACGTCCACCTGCTTGCATAGTGAGCTGCCCTTCAGGTCATTCGTGAGCTTTAGTGACAGGGCTCCTCAGGACCTTTGCAGGCCATTGGAAAAGTAACACCACTGAACTTCAGAAGGCAAGAGGATGGCACCTCACCATGTCTTCTCATATTCTTTGATCTGTCTGAAAACATACCTAAATCCTCCCCAGGGATTGATTCTGCATGTTGAGGGATCCTAGATGTGGTGGGGGTGGGATGGGGGGTGTAGATACTATCTATGCTGCAGATACAACTTCACATTTCAGTTATGCCACTAAGAGGGAATGCTTAAGTTATTCTCCCACAACTAAGAAAATCTGCTACAAGGTCATATTCTGTGTCTACAAAGACAGATGGCCTCTTGGGTCCCCTTAAAATGTAGTCTTACCAGATATACTTCATCTTAAATAATTTAGAAAGTAATCTGGGCTGTGATGGATGTGGGCACAAATTCAATAAGAGTGCAGAGTATAGGGCAATTAAGTTTGACCAAATAGATAAGGGGAGCATTCCAGAGCCAATGATACTTGATCTGGGACTTAAAGTATGGATTACAAAAACAGAGAGAAATATATTCATGGGCAAAATAGCCCGTGGGACGGGAATATTTAAAATATGGAAGTAAAGCTGAGGGTGTCAGAAACAGAGGATTCATGGATGTCCAGGAGTGAAGAGAGTAGGAAAAAGAAGGAAATTCGATGGAGATCCATCTTTTGTTCAGCTTTGAGTGTCATGTTAATGAACTGAACTCTGTTCTGAAGACAGTGGTTAGCCATGTCAGCAGTAAGAGCAGAAGGAGTAAAATGTTTGGATCTGTAATTTAGAGAAGTAATTGATACCTACTTAGAGAGTAGACAGGTAGAAGAATGAAGAGGGGACCCTAAGCTGTTCTCTATGTGCAGATGAGAGATGGCAGAGCTGGGAGTAGAGCCGTGTTTTCTCAACTAAAGGGAGGGAACTGACTCCAGTAATGTTTCAGAATAGAGTGAGAACACTGGAGGGAACAGCTTGTACACAGGGGGAAATGCAGAGGAAAGAGTCAGAAATGCTGCCGGGGTGTGCAGGTGGGGGGTGGGATGCAGGCTAAGCCATTAGCCACGCTGGGAAATGCTAGGAGAGGACAGTCGTAATGAAGCCGCAGGGGATGCGTTTCTTCTGGACACACTGAGTTTGAAAGGCCTGCAGGACATTCATGGAGAAAAGCACTTTCTTAACTCACATTTTTTTAAGAAAAGGAAATGCTTTTTTCATCCCTAAACTCAAAATGGTAATGACTGTGCTGTAAGAACATCCACTTTCTAAAACGAAATTTCTCACCACATACAAATATCCTGCTACAAAAACACGTCTGGCACCAATAAGACAGAATAGATAGGCCAAAAATATGTGTTATTTTTGTCTGTTTATTTATATAATGAGACACCATAGATTAATGCAAATAAGGATTATTTAAGAAAAGCAGGGATTCACACTTGATTATTTGGAAAAATATATACCAATTTAGAGCCTTACATCATACCACACACCAAGTTAAATTAAGGAAAAAATAAGATAGGAGAAAATGAAGGTAAATATTTATGCAATTTATAGATCTCAGGATGGGAAATATCTTATACCTTTAAAACAATGTAAAAAAATCAAAATGTAATTAATAAATTTGATTATGTAAGCATTTTGTATCTTTCCATAAGAAGCACTAAGTAAATTTCAAAGACAGAACATATTAAAATTTATGAGTAACGAATATGACAGAAAAATAGTATTATTTATATGTAAATATCTAATATGATTTCTTAAGAAAATCAGTAGAAAAACAAAATAAAATAAGCTAGGGATAGACAATAAAATATATATCTTCACTTAGAATGAAAAAAATTTATATATTTTTAAAACTTAATGAGAAAACCTAATGCTAGTAATTTGTAGTAGATATGCTCAATTAGCTGATAAGAGTGTAAATTTTTAATTTTTTTGAAACAGCAAATTGGCAATATTTATCAAATCTGTCCCAATCCTGATATCACAATCCAAATAAACAATTAAAACTACGGACAATAGTTTATACTGTTAAACACTTAAATATTTATCTTTAAATGCATTTAAATATTTATATACTTCAAAATGTATATGCTGCTGTTTATCATCATGAAAATAGCAAACATAAAAGTCTGAGAGACTGATTTCTATGTAATCATCTTAGATGTAAGCAATACAAAAGTCTGAGTGTGACAGGTAATTCTATTCACAATAAAAAGGCCCACCTGTGTAATGTGCGTGGATTCCAGAACTTCTCCCCTTCTTGCAGACTATAACATGGGAGTGATGGTGGAAGATGGGAAGACCATGATCCCGTGTTGGTAATAGCAAATCCACAAGCTAGATCCCCAACACAGAGGCCTCCCCTCAGGGCCCTTGCCTTCTTCTCACGCAGGGTGGACCCGCTGTATGCAGCCTCAGGGATCTACGCAGTTCAATGTTTTAAACAACACTGCATAACTATATGCATGATGAGCTGCAAACATTAACACGTTTTGCCCACTAATCAGAGTTTGGTGACACACCTGTGAAGGTTTGGGCACGTCTGTGTACCAGAACACATGAAGGAGAAACAGCACACACTTCTGTGCCCCGTTCTTCTCCTGCCACTTGAGGAAGGTCAGAGGCTCTCTTTCTTATAATTTAAAATGGTGTCATAACACAAGGCATTGGACTATTCCAGAACACAGATTGCGTTCTTAAGGAGAATTTGTCAACTGTTAAAAGAGTGTACAAGATGATGATAGCCTCCTGAAAAATATTGATAAATACAGCCCCTGGAGCAAACATTAAAAGGATATGGCAGAGATTGCTAACAGTGCCCAACACGCATCTTCCACCAACTTCTTTGGTAATAGAATCAACAATTTTTAGCTGAGAACAAGGTTTTTCAGAATAGAATTTATAACCTCCCTTTTAGCTAGACATGGTCATGTGACTCGATTCTGGCCAATAAAATACATGCAGAAGTAGTCTGTGCAAACTCCAGGGAGTGTCCTTCCTTAGAAGGTGGGGTATACGCTCCCTCCTGCATGCTGGCTGAGAGCAGGTGTGAGGTTAGCACCTGTGGCAGCCATCTCGGACCTTGACTTGGAAGCTCTGTGTCCAGATGAGAGTGAAGCCTGATAGGAGGAACCTCAGTCCCTCACAATTATGGAGTCTGCTTATTAGTTATGAATCACCTGCTTCTGAGAAAGAAAAATAAATCTCTGCCTTGTTTAGGCTGCTCTGACTTTGTGGTGCCTGTCAACCCTAATGTTACAAAGATCCAAAGCATATCATTGTTCTATATTCTCAAAAGTATCAGCACTGTAGGTTTCCATGAAACCTACTATCATGGAAAAAACAAATGCGGACTTAGAGGAGTTCAGCATGAGAGTCAACATCACAGATCAGCAGCATTCACAGCACCTCAAAAATATGTCGTTCCTTTCTCTCCTCTTTGAGTTCTCCAAACTGTAAATCCTGTGACCCATGTGGGTTTGCCAGCCGTGGGTTCTCTGCTGAGTCCTCAGAAAGGCAGTGGAATCGCTGCTTTGTTATTTTATAGTGTACCTTGGAGAATTAACTTAGCCTCTGCTGTTGTAAGAGAAAAATTTAAAATATACTACTCTCAAAAATCAACTGGGAAGTGTTACAGTGCCATAGCAAATCTGGCGATTGGCCCAGATTGAAACATATTGAATATTTCACTCTAACCAGAAAAACATGCCCCAGCTGGGCAGTGTGAGAAGAGGAGGTTTGTGTACATTTCCTGTGCCTCTATACTTGAGAACTAGAGAGAAATTGCCTGATGAAAAAGGTTACTGTTAGTTACTCTAACCATTTGCCCTAGGTGTAAGATCCACTGAAAACCACAGCCAATGGTAGAGGTTAGGCAGAGCTCCAGGGAAGCACATTAGGACCGGAAGAGAACAAGCTATCTGGCCCACCTGGGGTGGTAATGAGGCATTAGGTGGAGGTGAGTGTGGAAATAGAATACACACAGCTACTACTGGGGCCAGGTGGCCAAAGCATCAGGGGACAAAGCATCAGGTGGGCCAGAAGTTAGCTATGAATGAGCTATACCTAAAAATGTTGGCACTCAGGTATACATACATTAAGTGAAAAAAAATTGTTGAACAAGCATATCTCAAAAAAAAGGGTTGTTACTGAACAAAAAATGGGGTTCCATTGCCTGCCATCTCCACAGGCCAAATTCTAGAGGCAGAGGCTGTGAGAAAGGAAAGGTGTTCATATGAATGCTGAACAATCTTGGAGACCAATCTGGTACCAGAAGGGCATAGGAGGGCTTTTTCTGTTTTACCCAATTATCTTGCTAGTCTTGCTCCACATTCCTCCGAAGGAAAAACTCTGAGAAATACCTTCCGCTAAGTAAGCTACACAGAATGGGTTGTCCTGCACATACGCACCCTTTAATGGAAGAATTGGAAGGGAAACTAAAGAAATAAATTTCTGGAAGCTTTATTTAAAGGAACAGATTTGTTTTAGTTTTGCAAACACACTTCCAATATCTAAACCACTTATCCAACACTGATTTGAACCTCTTTTGAGCTTTTTCAGCCGTAAGCGTGAGATATGTTAGATTAAAAAAATATATAGTGATGTCAAAGAGGATAGAAACTGATCAAGGAGGGCCAAGAAGAAACACATCCCCATTGGTGGCCATTTTTGGTGACTCCCTGGCCAGCTTCTGCCCTACATTTATCCCTCTTACTTAAACTTCCACCATGCCTCGTAGTCCAGTAACAGGACTTCTTAAAAACTAAATTTTAGTTTTCTAATGGGTTAAAATCTTAGAGCTTAGATCTGTGAATGGCCATTCTGTTCTTCCAATGGTAAAAATGTCTTTTAAAGAGTAATGGGGACAGTTATTATGCTTCATGGGATTTCTTCATGGGGGACAGCATCCCAAGGACCCTCTCTTTACGTACAGCCTTGTATCTGGAGCTTGGCAACATTGCCCCTTAGAAAGCTAGACCACGTGGGGCTCTGTTTGTAATTCCATGAGATGCGGTCCTTGGTGAGAGACGACATGCATCAGATGGAAGAACAATGGACTAGAAGTTAGGAGTGCTGGGTTTCGGCCATGATCTCTCACCAGTAAGTGACCTTGGGCACTATTTGGGGGGAGACCTCACTTTCCTCACGTGTAAGATGTAGACTAACTCTGTACACTCTCATAAAGTATGGCTATCTCTGTTCCAAATTTGGTCCTGGATTAGTCTTCCAGTTTGGAAAAAGAATCACATGGTTGACATGCATAGGTTTGTCAACCTCACAGTTGAATTCATGAAATTCCTGACAGCCACCCAGTAGCTGACATCGAGAACTATGGCATCGTAATGAACCCCCGTGAATAAAGAACAGAAGAGACTGGTGCTGCATTATCTGGAGGTGGTCAGAAATCTCACAAATATACACTACTGTACTGACATTTCTGTAGCTCCATTTATGCCCCAAAGAACGGAATAAGTGCTTTTGGCTTTTAAAAAACCCATAATCAGGCAACGAAACAGGTTGCCTGTCATGATTTGATTTTGCAAGAACATAGAGAGAGTGGTGCCCTCTGAGGCAATAATGGTGTTTATTGATCAGTGACAGTTATACATTTAATTTTTTCTCTTTTATCAGCATTTTCTCATTTCTACCTTATGCATGTATTGATTTGTAATAGTAAATAAAACACAATATTCTGAATTCTGAATTTTGCTTCTTTGTCTTACAGTCTTTTACAGTTTCTCTGCCTGAAAAATAATTCAGAACACAGCAGCATGTCTACTATTTTTATAGGTAAAAAGGAGAAAACCCAAGTCTTGTTCCCAGAATATTTTCCAGAAAAAACATTTTTTTCCATCAAATTATCCCAATCTTTAAAAACTCCTTTATTGAGATGTCCTTATGTTACTGTCCTTAATTGTGACTATTTCTAAGAAGCAAGAGAGGGTCAGCCTGCCATTAAAAAAAATTTTTAAAAAAAGGGTTGAGCTTTGGCTGGTGTCGCCAATTTGATTCCCAGTCTGGGCACACGCCTAGGTTTCGGGCCGGGTCCCCAGTAGGAGGCACCCAAGAAGCAGCCACACACTGATATTTCTCTCCCTCTCTTTCACCTTCTCTTCCCTTCTCTCTAAAAATAAATAAATTAATTAAATCTTTAAAAAAGAAAGTTGAGATTGCAGAGCTCAACTTTACTGAGTCTTCCTAAGACCAGTTAGAGAGGTTTCAGCAGAGTCACCCTAAGAGCAGAAAAACAAAGCTGCTTCCAATGGATTCAAATCCTCCTCTGTTTTAAATTATGACTCTGCTTTTCTCAAGCTGTTCAACCTGAAGGCCTTCACTCAACCTCTCATTGTACCTCAGTTTTCTCATCTGCAAAATGAGCGTACAATGTTGTTGGGACTAAATGAGATCCTACTTGTAACGAGGCACAGTTCAGTGTGTGGAGAACAGTAATTTTTTGTTGGAGCCTCTGATGGCCTAATAGATTCAACTGTAATTAGTTCTAAAATAAAAGTTCAGCCTATTCCCAAACAATTTCAGAACTTAGCTCTGTCAGTTCAGCACAAAATCCAGTCCCCTCCTTATCAGCCTTGTCCCATTCTGAAACAAGCAGATCTACTTGAAGTTATTTTAGGCACTGGTTCTGCTTTGATTTTATTATATCAAAACTCTACCTACACAATTTCTCAATTTGAACATATTTTAAATGTTCAAATGAGCAATTTCTATTTCTTAATAAAAAGATTATTGTTTCTCAAAGTAGAATTATCTTCTCATTCAATCTAATTATACAAACACAGAAATGATTGAGTTGGAAGGAAATTTGGAAGTAACAATGTCCTTTCTATTCAGATACCTTTTAATATAAACTCATGTTTAAAAATTCAAAAAGTTCACTTTTAAGTTCCTAACACTGAAACAAAATGAAACACTGTTATGTTATATTCAAAGGGGATGGTGCAGGGTCTTTTAGTACATAAGACTGATCATTCTTAAACTATTTGATAGCAACTCAGTAGGGCAGTCCACTATAAAATGAGAGTGGAAAGAGGTTGACAGGGCCTTCCCCATTACCTTAAATGTTTCACTGGTGTACTTAATAATTTGTTATTAGAAAGTCAGAAAGTCAATGATTCGAATGGCTAACCTTGCTACAAATGTACCAGCTCTGCTATGTGAGTAAGGAAAGTGCTTAGCCCACCTTTAACTATGGTTTATAATACCTACTTCATACGGACATGGTGAGAAGTAGATGAGGAAATGCTTAAATCATTCAGCAGAATATGAATATAATATCTGCTTATTACATTTTATGCAATGTTACTATCACTATTTTTTTTAATTCAGAGAAAATATGAGCATTGGAGAAGTTAGTCTTCTCCTTAAAGAATGTGTCAGAAGAGAGTGTGTTCCCATGAGAATAGCAATTTATCCTGGTCGATTTTCTAAACTCATTCCTTAACAAATTAATTCCTTTTGCTACTCCCTTGGCTAGCTTGGGAGAAAAACCTCTTCAATCCCCTGCTTCAGTATTACCCTTATGGGGAACTCAGCCCTTCACCGTGCGTGAGTAGGAATTCTTTTTCTTTTTAACTATGAAAACACTTAAACATATAAGAGTACAAAAGACCATTTGAAAGACACCTGTAAATGTGACAGTGCTAAAATACAAAGATTAAGCATATGTTAATATTTTCTTTCTGAGCTTCAGTGTTCCACTCTGTTTTCTAAAAATTCAAATGTTACAGACACATCTACATGCTCAGCCTGCCAACTTCCTTCCCAGGACTAACCATTCCCCTAATGCCGGTGTGTATTATAGTCACGATGTTTTTCAACTTTATTATGTGCGTAGCATCCATAAATAGTAATATTTTTAATTTTACATAAATGGATTATACTTTAAGTATCCTTTACAACTTCCTTTTTTACTTGGCAATACATTTTTAAATTTATATTTATTCTTATAGATCTAGACCATTCATTATAAACCTTGCATAGAAAGTATTTGAATAAACCATAGTTCATATATTCATTCACTGTTAAATGGATTATTTCCCTTGCTGCAAACTTGCTCAAGAAACCCCCTGGGTGAACAGCCTGAGTTTTTCTGGGGTGGAGAAGTGAAATAGCGGGATGGTGAAGAAGGTACATCTTCAGCTTCACATATTTCCAAATTGCTCTCCAAAGTCATCAAATCACTTTATGTTCCAACCAGTTGTACATACAGTTTCATCTTTCCCCACACCTTCATTAATGCTTGGCATCATCAAATATTGAATTTTCCCAATTTGTTATTGACATTGTGGATGAAAGGGGGGTCACACATTAAACCCAACAAGCTCAGGGGAGGCCTGCATGTAGGGCTTTATAGACTCAGAGATATAAATTAACTGGGTAGGATGGTCTATAATGAAAACTTAACTAAAGGCAGGCCATGGCGGGTAGTCATGCCCAAGGCCGCTACCATTCTTCACAAAAGCCAGTCTTTACCTTACATGAGCCTGTCTATTCCCTTTTTGCATCTTATATAACATACTTTTGGAAGGTCAGAGTAATCTCCTTGGCCAGACCCTGCAGGGCACAATCTCCCACCAGAGCAGAGACCACAGAGCCCGCATTGCCACCATGCAAACCATCTCTGTGTGCTGTGACCATTCATCGTTAACTGTCCTGTACCCACCAATGTAGAAGTGTGTGTCTGTCTGCTTTACTTTTGTATCCAGCCCCAGAGATTCCCCTCCTTTTGCTTTCTCCCACCTCCCTAATCTGAGTCAGGAGGCCCCCCGCCCCCTCCCTCGGTTCTTGTCTCACTCGCAACACACGAATTCAAGCAGGAGACAAACAGGTGTGGTGGAAATGAGATGCCCGATTTATTTATGGAACACATGAGCACCGAGCTGCAGGCAGGCGCCCAGCTAGTCCAAACGTCCCATGTGTAGAGGAAACAAAGTTGTTGGTAAGTTTGTTAGGAAGTCATTGAATTTGTTCTACAATCTTGAGCCAAGGCTACAAATGGGTACCAAGCTAATCCCAATAATGCAAGACTATTGGGGTTCAGGGGCTATATACCTTAGTCAGCTTCTAGGTTCCCCCTCCTTCTTCCCATTGGGAGTAATGTACAGCTAGAAAGGCTTTCTTTCTCAGTTAGTAAAGACTCCTTGTCTTAGTGAAATTGTTAAAGAGTCCTCCTTTCCCAGCACAGTCTCAGGGACTGCCCTTCTACTGCACCATTTTGCTTGTTAGGTTTGGGATACAATCTTGTTAATCCAAGCTCAGGACTGCTGAGTTGATGGGTGAGACTTGTCTTCCTTTTGCTCCTTGCCTCCTGTATTAAGTTCTTTGTTAGATTGTAATGGCAAGGGCCCTGCCTTCATTTCCCTCTGTCCACTCATTCCCAACTCAACTGCCACTTTCTGGAGCATTTCCTTCAATCCATTGAGATTTGGCTTCCTGGCAGCCATTATCAGTTAGGCTCAAATAAACTCACTAAAATTATCTTCAGGTTTGGATGTTTCTTACACTGATAATAAATATTTTCACACCCACCTGAATTATTTATCAATCCAATCATTTGCCAGTTATCTCATAATACCATTTGCTGAAAAAAGTCTTTGTAATATCAGGAGAAAGGGCAAATGAATTACTCTAACAATTCACTCTTCCATGAAAAATACTTTCTTAAATAAAAAGACAAAATCAATGAATGAAAGAGATGACTCAACAGCTCTTAGTATAAATGTGAACAAAAAAATCATATTCTTCTTATGAAGTAGCCAGAAGTAAACCAACACACAAAAAAAAATCTTAATTTAACTTCTGCTTTGAAGTTTAGGGTCAACTGGATTATATTAATTCCTTAATAAACCACAAAAACTGCAATTTTCTCTTTGTATCTTTTAGAAGTAGGATAGAAATATATAAAGCCCTCACAGAAATTAATAAATATTGCCTGTTGAGATCTCATATTCTATTTGGCTGGCAAATCAAGACTAGTTCAATAATCTCTACATTCGTTGAAGATAAATTGATGAGTTCTGTGCAGGTGGCTGCCTTTATGTAAAGAAAATCAAACCCAAGTCTGTCATGTCACGAGTGTGCTTGCTGTCGAGTCTTCAAAAGAGTGAAAACCCGCAATGGTCTTCGGAATATGAATTCCAATGTGGTTTTATGTAAAGGAGTATCAAACACAATAATAAACTATTCCTCATTTGTACTTACCAATATTGTGCCCATCTCCAGATAAACCTATAAAAATAACACTTGCTATGATGAATATAATTTTTAAGATGTAAAATTTGTGCTTTTTGTTGTTGTTTCTGTCGTTTCTGTTTGTTTTTTCATTCTTGTTTATACTTTTTACTATTGAAAAATGAGAACATTCACCTGAGTGAACTATGTCTTTATTGTCTAGGTCTAATCATCGGGATGCAGTCTAGGTGCCTTACCACAAAGAACATGAACACTTCTAGAAATGATATCTACACAGACGCACAGGAGAGCAGAACTGACGCCTGGTGCCGGCACATTACGTTCCAAGGCAGCCCTCACACTGCACTGGTCTTGATCTCAGTATGACTCTCTGTAGAATATTTAAATGATTTTCTAGAGATGTATTTATTTCAGATGCGATAAAAACACGTTGTACGTTCTTTCATTTTCATAACTTGTTTCTAAAGCACGTATGAGAAAACCGTTTTGATTTAAACGCCTTTCAAAATTGACAATGCTTGATCACGTGGTGTTAAACAGAGTCAACGATTCAACCAACTTTATATTTGTACGTAATAATTCACTAAGAAATTATTTTAATAAGCCAAATGAGCATATCATTGATAAAGCAATGCAGTAACTTGAGGTCTTCATTTTTTTAAAGTGTGGTAATGACACTTTTTATAAATGCTGTTTTGAAAATACTCACACGAAATAGCCATAAGTTTGCTTCAGATGAAATTGTACGACTAGTGAAATAAAGCAGAACCAACACCATAGAGTATATTCCTGGGTGCGTGCAGCTCACATAGTAACTAAACAGCACGATATACTTTATAGTGCTATTGAGCACACCATGCGTTTAAAGAAAGAAAATCAGGAAATGCTAAAATTTTTTATCATTTTGTATTATGAAATTATTCTATGTTTGAATCTTTTTTAAAAATTAAATGATTCCTTAGAGTTCTAAATTCCTTATTGCATCCTTGTATTAAACTCCACTTGTTCATGAAGTATAATTCCTTTTAGACATTGATTAATTCAATTTTTTAACATTTGTTAAGAATATTTGCATATACATTAATGAGAAACACTGCATTTTTTTTTGTACTTTGTCTGGCTTTGCTATGGGGGTAATTATAGCTTCTAAAAATGAATTGAGAAGTATTCCTTCTGAGATGTTATAGAACTAATATTAATTCTTCAGTAAATGGCTAGTAGAATTCTTCAGTGAAACCATCTGGGCTTGGAGATTACTTTCAGGGGAGTTTTTTCATTACAAATTCAACTTATTTAATAGTCATAAAGCTATTCAAATTGCTTCTTTAATATTGGGTGAGCTGTAATTTGTGATTTTTCAAGAATTGGTTTACTTCAACTAAGTTGTCAAATTTCTGCCTGTAGAATTGTTTGTAGTATTCTCGTATTATCATTTTGTGTCCCCATTGGTTTTAATAATATTCCTTATTTTCTTCTAGACACTGGTCATGGCCTCTCTCTTTTTTCCTTTGATAGCCTTCTCTGAGAGGGTTGACAATTTTATTATTTTTTTTCAAATACCTAGTTGTTTCACTGATTCTATTTTTTTGTCTTTTTATTGTCAATTTCATTGCTTTCTGCTTTTTATTATTTCTTTCCTTCTGTTTGGTGTGGGTTAATTTTACTCTTCTTTTTCATAGGTTCTTGAAGTGGGAGCCTAGATTATTGACTGGAGACTTTTCTTCTCTTACCACGTATGTATTTATACTATAAATTTTCCTCTGAGTGCTCTAGCTGTGTCCCACAAATTTTGATATGTTGTATTTTTATTTTCACTCAGTTTAACGCATTTTTAATTTCCTTTGAGACTTCCTCTATGATTATTTAGAATGTGTTGTTTATTTATAGTGTTGTTTAGTTTCCAAGTGTTTTGAGATTTTCCTATGCAAATTTCTCACTTTTTATAATGATGCCAGTCATAATGGATTATGCTGTACTATACCATTTCAAGGATTCAGTCCTGGAATATCTTTGAGGGTCATTTCTCAAATGACTACTACTCAGACTTTAACTCTAGGACAAGGTATTGGGAAAAGGATCAGTCTTTTTCTTTTTAATGAATCACAGAGTAAGAAAACATGCAGTACCTTTACTCACAATTGTAGATGGGATTATGATGAGTGAAGCTGGAGATTAGAGGCAATAAATTGATAACAGGCAAAGAACTGCTTTTAACTATGAAGTGTTAAGTAAATTTGATGATAAATATAGAAAATTCCAGTTAACATAATTATAACTAATTTTCTTCTATAGCAAGATAAAATTTTATAATAATGTATGTGTCTGACTACTTATTATTTTAAATGATGTCTCTCTCACTAGAGACTAATTTTGAGAGCAGAGATCTTGCCCTGCACTGCAGAGTCATCAGTGCCTGGCCTGGGGCCTAATAAAGACAGACACTCAGTAAATATATGTGCAGTAGATTGAGTAAATGGGAAAGCATACAATGCGATGGTAGTATTTGCCTGAATTCCTTTCATAAGACCAGAGATAAAATCCTCAGCCAGGAATGACTATGGTGATGCTTCCATCTCAGTCCTTGTGCAGACCCTCTGCCCTCGTTAACCAGCTGTGTGCTTCTCTGGTGGACACTCCTAAGGTTGATTGGCCTTTTCTATTCTAAATCCTGTTGTGATGTGTGCAGAGGAGTGTCTTTTTGTAAAAGTACCCCAAAATACAGTCCTAAAAATACGAGAATTTTTTTCAATTACAGAGTTTTCTTATTTGTCATTTTTTACATTTGGAGAAATTCTGAAAACACAAAATATAATGACTGAGATAGCAACATCTATATTCCAGTTACTCGTGGTTGTTTCCAGCCTTTCAAAAAGGAAACCAGCAGAGATGTAAAGTCCAGTTCAGCTTCTCCAGTTGCATCTTACTCTCCCGCCCCCACCGTCTCCTCATTATCATGACATTGGGCTGTATGCTTTCAGCTCTTAAAACATGTTTACATTTACCTCTGGTACCTTTATTCTTTCTTATATTGTTTCAGTAGAGAAATATTTTAATTTTTAAATGTAGATATCCAATTATTTCTCAGTGTTTATTTATCCTTCCTCCACTGATTTATAATGTTACATTTCTTAACATGAAGTTTTCTACTTATATTGCATCTCCTGAATTATCTTCACCATTCCATTGGCTCTTTTTGTTTGTTTTTTCTGGCCGTTAGCACACTGTTTCAGTGAATGAGCTTTACAATGAGCCCTGAGTCCTAGTCAGGCACGTCCTCCCATCTGGTTCTTTGTCTTGGTTATTCTTGGATCTTTTCTCTTCCACATGAATTTTGGGTCAGCTCACCAAATTTCATGGCAAATAAAAAAAACTCATTGGTGTTTGTATCAAAATTAACTTATTTATAATTTAATTTAAGACTTTTATATCATTATGATATAGCATTTTTTGAATCTATGAACATAACATCTCTCCACTTTTAGGTTTTATGTTTAATATTTTATGTTTAACACATACAAATTATCTGATATAAAATATTTTAATGCTTCATAATTTTCTCCATTAAGATCTTTTTAATTTAAAAAAATTATTGATTGATTTGAGAGAGAGAAAAGAGAGAAACATCAATTTGTTGTTCCACTTACCTATGCATTCATTGGTTGACTCTTGTATGTTCCCTGACCAGGGATTGAACCTGCAACCTTGGCATATTGGAACGGTACCCTAACCAATTGAGCTAAACAGCCAAGGCCTCCATTAAGACCTTTAACAGACTCCAGCCATCTTTCAGCTTTTGCCAGTACTAAGAATCATATTGAGTTTAATGTTTACTATATAATTTTTGGAATATTATAGGCTAGTCCTTATTGAGTACTTATTTGGCCAGACACTGTTTTAAGGACTATACCTGTTAACTAGTTTAATCCTCCTAACAACTCTTAGAGATAAGTAATATTATTAGCTCCCATTTTATAGGTGAAGAAACTGCAACACAGAGAGACTAAATATCTTAACACAGGTCACACATCTCCTCAGTGGCAGAGCTTGAATTTGAGCCCAGTATTCATATATAGTTATATATAAAAATTAGATTAGATTAGAAAAAGTCCAGCATCCTGGCGTTAGCTGCTACAGCACAGGCTACGGTGTCCTGGCATTAGGATCAGATTAGAAGAGAATTGGGATATCCTGGCATTAGGTGGTGAGGCCGCAGGGTGCCTGGTAGACAAGTCTAGAGTGGGATTGGGTATTTAAAATAAGTGAGATACATTTTCCTGCCCAAATGTTCCATGATGAAATCCAGTTTGATTTGCTCTTTCTGTGTTATTGGTTAAAACTGTAAAGTCATGTTAAAATTTTCAAAATAAAATTATCAAATGTGAAGTGATACATAGGTAAATACTGCTTTAAAGAGTTGTGTGGAACTAGCACATTAAAGCATTTTGTAGCTGCCTGCCTATCTAGCAAGAACTGGAGTATTTTAAAAACAACTTTTGAAAAGGGCAAAACATTCTTAAATTCCATAGACTAAGGGAAAGGGCATATCTCATATTAAATATGCCAATGCAGAGCTTTACGGATATCATACAGACTGCTACCATGAACAACTACCAGTGAGGAGGGGAATCATCTTTATGATGCAAAAGTTAGTTTTGGTTAATTCTGCCTTGAGTGAGAGCTATATTCAGTCTGCCCACCTTTTAAGGTTGACGTCTCTAAAATAAACATATATAGCTTATTGTTGTCTGTTTCATAATTTTGCTCAGAGAGGACCATCTGATTTTTTTCCTGTTTTATTTACCTGGTTCTATTCATTTGTAAATATAAAAACATTATCTTCTCATCACAAAACTCCGGGTGCTTCTTCATGTTCTTTTCCACCCGGCCCTCCTGGTTCTGAGAATGCCAGACTCCTCAGTCATCATTAGCAGCTGCCGCAGCTCAGGAGCTCTTGGCAGGACAAATCTAAGGACTAAGATCAAATCACCCAGCAAGGCTCTGCAAAACTTAATTAAGAACCACCTCAAGGCTCCACCTCAAAAATGAACAATTGCTAAGAGTCACACCATCTCACTTTCTTCTCATTCCTTGCAGTCTCTCATTTTTCAGGTATTTGTATAAATGTGCCTGTCCTCTCATGGAGTTATTCTCTAAAATGCTAAGGTGATTCAAAAGGTAAAGTAAAAGTAAGTCTTCAGAATAGGCAGTTTTGTAGCATATCTTTCGTGATTATTTTTAATGATTATTTTTATGATTAATCAAGTTTGAGAAACACTGGTGTGGGGACAAGGAGGTCTAGCCACTGGGCAGTGTGGGCAGGTGACCAAGAGCACCAGCTCTGAGGTCACACAGCCCTAAGTCTGCATCTCAGACCTTGAACTTCCAGTTGCATGAAGTTGGGCGAGTACTGAAATCCTCTAAACGTACATGTGAGTGTACCTATCTTAGGAGTTCATTGCAGAGACTACCAATAATGTTCATAAAACCTGCTCAAGATACAATATTCACTGTTACAGTGGAACCTCAGTTCTCAGATTTAATTTGTTCCAGAAAGTGGTTCAAGAAGCGATTTTTTAAAAAGCCAAATCATTTTTTTTCCACTAGAAGTACTGTATCAGCACAAAAGGGTAGTCAGATTGAGAACTGCAGATTGTTCGACAACTGAGACATTTTATTCCATGAGCGACTTCGTGGAGAATCAAATTGTTCGAGAACCGAGGTGTGACTATTTCATCATAAACATCTTCACCGCGCTGTCTGAAGCCACGACTATGTTATTTCTCTGTATGTGAAGGCAATGAGCACTCAATGTTCAATATAGTCCATAAAATAAAGCAAGCAGGTAGGTAACATTTTATAGCAAGATTTTTATATGAATGGTTGAATTAATTAGAAAATAACTCTTCTATGACTGAACATATTTAGCATTGTTCTGAATGCTTTACATATATTATAATCATTGGATCTAATTTAATCCTCACAAAAACTCTATAAGGTAGAGTATGTCATTACCGTCACTTTACAAATGAGGAAACGGAGGCAAGAGAGGTCAAGTGCAATGCCCAAGGTCACAGAATCGGAAAGTGGTAGAGTCAGAATTAAATTACAGACAATCCACCTCAGAGTCTGTGTGCTTAACCACTAGGTATACAAATTTTGATGTTTAGGAAGAAGTTTCAGCTCTCTAGAAAAGTACACTCACATGAAATGTCTCATTCTCCAAGGGATCAGAAAAATGTAACTTACTATCCTTATTTCCACTACCGGCTCTGTAATTATCTCTTCTGCGTGCATTAGAAGCACCCAACTGATTCCGTAGACAAGCTGGAATCCTGAAAAGTGGGATGGCTGTTCCCTGTAAAATAGGAGGAAGAAATATATGCAAGAAGAGCTAGTAAGAAATGCACATGGTGGGAAAATTCATTGAGTTCCCCAGCTTCTCGTTTTGTGAGTACAAGGGCATTCCAGGATAACAGAACAAGCCATTATCCTCCGGCAGCAACAGCATCTCTGCTATATCTGAGTCAGATGCTCAGACAGTGGAATGCACTATGAGGAAATAAGAGAATGGAACTCAAGGGGAACGGGCTGCATTGCTCCAAGTTTCACTCCAAACACCTGAGCATGCCACCTAGATGCTCATGTCCCAACAGGAGGAAGTAGGTCCCTTGACCTCATTTGATAGATTTTATTGGGTACCAGTCAGGGTTTTCAAAACATCTCAGAGTTCAAAACAAGAGAGTTCAGGCTCCAAAGCTTCTACAAAAGGAGACAGTCTTTTAGACAGAAAGTTGTAAGACAGATCAGTTTTACCCTTAACTCGTTCAATCTCTGTGTTTGAACGGCTGCCAATTTTTTTCAGTTTCTTCAAGGTGATCAGCCCAAATCACTCACTCACTGTTTCAGCACTCTCAATCGTCCATTTCCCTTCCGGGACACACTACGCTGTGATGAGAAAAAAAACAAGAGCCAATCTCCCTATTTACCTCCTAATGTCAGAAAGCAATCTAAAATGAAACTGAGAAAGGGTAAGATTCACTTTTCCTCTTATTATATAAGATGAAATATTCATTGAACCAGGTTTATGGCAGAAGGAAAACTTCAATAAGCACGCTACTCCTCTCATTACCTCTCAGTAAAAATGGCCTCTTATTTCTCACGTACGTATTCCTGAACATTCTATAATACGTTATGGGAACAGACACTGAAAAGGAAACACCTATTATCTACTCTATAAATGTTTCAACTATCTAATCCATAGAGAAAAACTAGGAGCAACAAGATTTCTTACAGGTCAGAGTAAAATGTTTCCTTTCACTATCACTTTTCATTTATGCCAATATAAAGATATTTTCTACAATGAGAAAAATTTCCCCAGCTTTACAACCAGCTTATCTGCAAAGAACTGCTAAAAGTGAGAGCATCTTGAGCTTTTACTAGACATACAATAATATTAAAGAATAAATATTCATTTTAGTTGTAATTAATAGTGTTTTTGTTAAGCTTAGTACTCTTTCCACATAGGAACTAAGCTGCCTGCATAAGTATGTGAGGCCTACAGTACAAATTGGCTTCAGTGCCTTTTATAACAATGGCATTAGGTAAATTATTCAGCAAAAAAACCATTCTTAAATGTCATAAATTTAAGAAAGGAACATTCTCTTATTCTCCATTTTTAATAATTCCTTTCGGTAACCCCCAGAAAAGCCCATGAAGTACATTTCGGGTGGTCTTTACATCCGTGTTCTGGGAATTGAAGAGATGGGGAACTGAGTAATGAGAATTGTGGGTCCTTTCCCCACTGCTGAGGCCGGTGTGGACAGGTCTAGACCAGAGAGAGGAAGTGTGGGTACCGGTGGCACAGCTGAAGCAGGCAAGTGGAAGATTAAGCAGTAACTCTGGGAAGAAATCAGAAAAAGAAACAACAAAACTTCTTTTCCAAATATACAGAGTAGAACTATACCATATGATGATTTTAAATGTACAATAAAACTAGTCTCTGCATACTACTGGTAATCACCTACAAAAGGGAAGCCTGGCAGTCACCACCTTAACCAAGTGATCGAAGTTAACATCCATAGTAACGGGGCGTCCACATCTTGTCACTCCTGGTAGGGTGCCCTGGGGAGAGCACAACGTCACTTCTGCAGCATTGCCGTCCAGACCACAAGGAGACATCGGTCAAACTCGACTCACGGATATTCTGCAAAACCATTGGCCTATACTCTTCAGAGAGTCAGTGTCGTGACCTACAGAGAAAGACAGAAGGCCTGGTCCAGATGAAAGGCGACTACAGGGATGTGACGACTGACTGCCACGAGTGACGTGGAGCACGATCCTGGGATAAAGGATAAAATCGGAGTAAGGTCTGCAGGTGAGACACTGGTATCATTTTAATATTAAAGTCTTGAACTTAATTACTGTGCCGTGCTTGTTGTAATAAAATACACATGGAAGGATTTAAGAGCAAGGGGTATTGTGTCAGCAACTCACTCAAATGGCTTGGGAAAAAAAAAACATTAAAGGGGAAAAGAGAGAATGATAAGGCAAATAAAGTAAAATGCTCTAACTTTTCTGTAAATCTGAAATATGTCAAAGTTTTTTAAAAAATTCATGCGGATTTGGTATATTCCCAATCTTAAGGTCCCGTCTCTGTTCTCAATGTATTTAAGAGAATTTGATCTACTACAAAAATATTTCATTCTTGTGATTCCAAATTAAATTGACAGGGCTGGAAAACATTGATTCATATCAAAGATTTTATGTTGAAATCTATCCACATTAGAAAGTATAAGGAAGCCTAAGACTTATTGTTATAAGTTACATTTATCTTATTATAATGGCTAAAGTGCTTGGAAGTCTCTTTCAAATAGCTAAAGGACTTTAAAAATGTAATCAACTTCAGAAGTATAGTTTAAAATGTTTAAGGGCATTTCAGTTTACGAGTGGACTCCAACATGAATCAACTACCTCCTTAAAAGGAATTCTTAAAAATTTACTAGATTTTTTAAATCTTTGCTTAATTTTTAAAATAAAGCTTGCTTTGGATAACCTTTTCAGGCACCAAAAGCCATCACAAGAACCCAGGAAACCCCCTTCGACAAGACAGCACCGTGGCTGCCTAATGAACAGGTGCGGGCCTCTCCCCTCACAGTTGGATCTGCATGCAGCTGAGACACCCATGCTCCCAAAATGCTGTTACGCAAAAATCTCTACTTTTTACCCCTTTTCTGATTTAAGTAGAGAAAAATTGCAATAGAACATCTTCCTATGTTTTTAGTTTGCCCACTTCTTCTGAGTCTTATTCACCTTTAAGATTCTATTTGCTTTAACCAGGAAGTCACTTAATAACTAAGTTACTAACTCATTCAATTAATCTCCCCCTTTATTTTCTACTGTGCTCAATTCAGTATCATAGTCAATAAGCATTCAACAAGTTATTTGCTAAACCCCAGCAGACTAAAACTTGTTTCATCAAGCCTACTTCTTAGATGAAGAAAAGTCTTTTCCTTTTTTTCTTATAAATATTTAAAAACACAGTTTGAACGATACGTACTTTCATTGAGTATGTCCATGAAGAACCCCAGCACTTTAATCATGCAACCTTGAGAAGAATTTCTGAGATGCGTGGGAAAGTGTGGTCGAGAAGGCTGGCTGCCTGCCTACCCTCAAATCCATTCTCTCCTTCCTCATGGGTATGAGAAGCCCAGAGTTTATCTAGGTACATTGCCAGCTGAATCAAAAACTAAATTGATCAGCCACCCTTTTATCCAATAAGGTAGGAGCATAACTTTTACGTGAGACTTCAGGAAGAGATTTTTAAAGAGATCTCATTCAGCATGCTAGGGTCCCATTCTACCCTTATTTCTTTTCCCTTCTTCCAGTGTGGATCCTATGGCCGGTATACCAGAAGCCAGCCAGGGCTGTGAGCTGACCTTGAGACAGAAAGCCACATGTTAGCATGGCAGAGCAGAAAGGGAAGACCCAGGACCTCTCATGATAGTTTGGAACCCATCTTCAGCCTTCTTCTATGGGACAGAGAAGAAACGTCCACCTCGTTCAAACCACTGTTATTCTGGCGTGATCCACTTTGTGCACCTTATTCTAAATAATGTAAAGAGGCATATTTGTTTTACTATTTTAATAGATATTACCAATGTGCATTTTTGTAACAAGTCTTCTGAAACCAATAAAAAGAATTCTGTATTAAAATTACACATCCAACATTTATGCTATTTGTCATATAAATGATAAATTGCTGTTATTTGATGGTACAAAGCATTATCAAGGAAAATGCCTCTTGTACCTAAAATCATTTTATTTTATGTTACTAAGTATAAAAACATGCTGAGTGCAACAAATAATAATAGCAAAAATTTATATAGTACATTGCAGTAAATTCTCATGCACTCCTATAAAATGGCATTCCTATAAAATGGGCATTATAATTATTCCCCATTTCACAGATGCACAGAGAAGTGAAGTCACTTGGCCAGATCAGCGGTAGAACCTGGATCTGAATCCAGCAGTTTAATCGCAAAGCCTGCATGGTAACCCGTTACGCTAATGAGAGTGTCAGGGAGGTTTATACAACATTCTCAAGGTCAAGCCACTAGAATGGGCTAGGATTGAGACAGTCTTCTGATTCCAGTTTTTTTCATTTAATCAGAATTGATACCAATGAGGTTTTAAATTAATCATACATATTTGCAGACTGGTAAAAGCTCTACTATCGTGAAAAGATAAAACCTTTTCAATAATTATGTGCTCAAATGTAACATAAATTTAGCATCTTCCAAAGGAAGTGACAAAGGTTATCTCCCCTCTCTGAATGTAGAATTTCCAATTCAGTAAGAAATTGATCCAATGTATAAAAAATTCAAATATGACTGTATCTATATTTATACTTATATCTATAATGACACAAAGATTATCTGTTGTTTTCCAAGTAAACAGACTACTACTGCCTTTTATTCTCCAGAGTTTCATAAGTGTTACTGAAATTGTCTCACATTATATTCAAGCTTGCTTTTTATTAAAAAGAATCACCATTTCCTCTGTTAATTAAACAGATCTTTGCCATCTCCAAGTTGGTCTCTTTACTTCTCATTCATGCTCCTTATTCAGTTACCACCGCAGAGTCTTTTTAAAACACAACATATCCTGTGACTCCCTTTCACGTTATGCATTCACTCCACCGCCGCTGCTGCTTTGCAAGTCTGCCTAATTTGGTTCCCATGTACTTATTCAAATTCATTTCTCAGAATTTCCCAACCTACACAACTCCCTTTGCCTCCTATACTGTCATTTTAGATCAAAGACAAGTCAGAAGCCAAGAAGGGCCAAAACTAGTAATGAGATGAGACCAGTGGGCACTGGAGACTTTGAGGGGCTATGCAGGCAACAGATTATAGTTGTTTCGATTACAGGGTATATGGCTTCTGAAAGCAGGGGAGATAAGCCCGAGTCAGAAAAACAAGGATCCAGGGACAGGAGGAAAGCGGTCCCATGTTTGGCAGGCTGAGGTCAGCTTTTAGGAATTCAGGCCAATTAAAAAAACAGACCCCACAAAACCAGGCAGGGCAGAGCAGCTGGCACATGAAGCACGGGATAGGCAAGCAGATCTACAGGAAAGCTCCAAGCCTCCACTCCCGCACTTGGCCTTAGGTCATTTCGCTCTCACCACCGATGTCTCCGGCTCCATACACTTTGAATCTGTAGTCAGTTTCCTCCCTTTACATTTCCTCTGGATAGTGCTTTCCCCTTGGCTTCGTTTCGTTGGGGCAAATACTAAAATGTGATTGAGATTAAGTATTGGTACTGTTTCTCCATTTCATAGATTTGGTCAGAATTCGAAGTTGGAAAGAATCTGCAGTGATAAATGATTCCTCTTTGCAGTGTATGTTGTTTCTGAGCATTTGGGTTGGGGGGGGGGTGGTTTCCAATAAATCTGCTGAACACTGCAGTGAATTACGAACCTGAGCAGAGGATACATCATCCGAGAGGCCCAAACACAACCAGTGAGTATTTCATATGTGAAAGCTGTGGCTTATTTCAGTCAATCAGGAAACCACCTTATTGGAGTCCAGCCTTTATCTAAATTAAAAGTCATGGGATTACAAAGTCGTATTTGATAATAATATTTGTGTATCTTATTGCTGCCATACTAAATTTTTATTAAAAATTCTGGGGCTTTTGGTCTCTTTCAATGCTTTTTATCTCATTATTGTCACCTTTCCTCCCTGAAATAGCCCTTCATATGACACGGCAAGGCAATAAAAGTCAGATTTACTTGGAAGCTTCTTTTCATTTATAATATTGGCTTTCTGGTCAACACCAAAGAAATAAGTTAAATGAAATTTCTTGTCTTCACTGGTTCTCCTTTCTACATAACAAACATTATACTCTTTCCAAGATAAAAGCCAAAACATCCACTAGAAACAAAATGTGAATGTACATCTCCAGATACATTACAAAGGCACATATAAGCAGCTTGGCAGAGCTGTAAATATAAATGTGAAAGCCAAGAAACACGTTGAAGTACCATCAACATCTACAGCTGTAGGCTATCTTTCCTTTGCAGTATATGTACTGATGTGATTTTATGTTCATTTACTTATGTAATTGTTCGACGAACACCATAACTGCTCTGGGGGACCAGAGCCTTTCATTTGGCCAACCACTCAATCACCATTACTCAGCTCAATGTCTAGAATACAGTGGGAGCTCAATAAATTGTGATAAACGTATGTCAAAAAAAGCAACTGTAGTTACGCATCACAGCCCTCCTAGGGGAAAGAGGAAACATTTGGAAGTAAGTGATGGGTGTGTTTACTATCTTCAGAGTGGTGATGGTGTCGTAGGTGTATACATGTGTCCGAACTTACCACATTCTAACACTTTAAACATAGGAAGTTTATTGTATGTCAATTATACTTTGATAAACCTGCTTTTTAAAATGACAAAATTCATGGGAACACTACACTAAAATGTATCCATGAATTTCTTTAAGTATTTTACAGTATTGTATAGAGGACCATCGTTACTAGAATGTTGTTTGTTCACTTTTGAAAGAGAAACAGTACTTCCCATTAAGCGTTAATTTTCACTTGTTGGCTCTGGTAGAAAAAAAATTTAAACTAAAAATCATACCTTATCATTAGTTTTAAATAGTAAATTTGAATTCAGTAGATCAACATTCAAGGATCATTTCTCCTTGAACGTTCATTTTACTTTTTGAATAAAACATTCAGTAAATGTTTTCCAAAAAGATTGTGTACAAATTGAATGTTATTTAAAATATGCTGGAGGGTATTTAAACATTTTTAAGAGTCCTTTAAAATAATAGAAATCCATGTTTCAAAAGTGTAGTTTCATTTAAGCAGTAGCAAACAATTTTCAATTATAGTGAAGAAAAATTCATTGCACTTTTTTGTTTTTGGAGATTTCTAGTGTATGATGATAATAAACTTTAAAGACATTGTAACTTTGAATTAAAACCTTGTTAAGGCACTTAAAAAGAGATCAATAAAACAGTCATGGGAAATAAATCACAGGCATGAGGAAAATAATGTTGATTTTTATCATGCTGATTTTTATCATTACAAGTAAAAATATGTACCTGGATTATCTACACAATAATAGGCTTAGAAATTTGGGTTAAAATCAGTTTGTTTTTAAAATTTGACCACTTCACTTTGGCCGAAAACCATATGGTAGTCACAAGATGTTTTTCTCACCTCAAGTACTTCACAGCATATAGACTCTAAATTATTTTATGTAAACAATTCTGGAAAGTAACATATTCCTGTATACATGCTTATGAAGGGCTCAAACTTATCACCTCTTCAAACAGAACGCTGCCTCTTTTCCTACTTACTTCCAGTCCTCATCCCCAGGGAACAAAACCATTTATAGCACACATTTTTCAGCTCATTCATTCAACAAATACTTATTGATCCTGTACTATATAACAGACACTGTTCTGGAAGTAGACAAATTGTAGTAAGACAAACAGAGCAAGGCATACTTATCACAAACAGGCAGACAAACAAGTAAGAAAATTCAGATAGAGATAAGCACTATGAGAAAAACAGAATAAGGCAGTCGGGTGTTGGCTGGCATTGGGGCATGAGGGGCGACATTAGTTGGGGTGGGCTGGAATAATCTGAGCCAATGACCCAGTGAGGCGGTAGGAGAGGAGTCTGAGAGGCAGTGGAGGACAAGACCATAAAGGGCTTGGGTTTCATCCCAAGTGCTATGGAAAGCCACTGAAGAGTCTTAAGAAATGACATAAACTGATTTTTGTTTTAAAATAACTACTATGGCTCCTGTAAGATGAACGGCTGACAAGAATAAAAGCATGGAGATTAGTGAGGAGGCCACTACAGGTGAGCAGTGACAGGGGCTTGTACAAGAGGAGTAGAGGTGGCCCTAACATGTGTTGCTCAGTTGGATGGGCGTCATCCCACAAAGCAAAGCTGACAGGTTGCAAGTTCGATTCCCGGTCAGGGCACAGGCCTGGGTTGCAGGTTCGGTCCCTTGTCCAGGTGCCTATGAGAGCCAACCAATTGATGTGCCTCTCCCTGTCTTCCTCCCACCTCCCCTCTCTCTAAAAAGTAAATAAATAAAATTTTAAAAAACAAAAGAAGGGTAGAGGTGGAGATGTAGAGATTTAACACGTATTTGGGAAACAGAGTCAAAAGAACTTGCTGGTGTCTTAAGAGGGGAACACTTGTAAGGAATGGTGACAGAAAGGGAACAATCCAGGTGGGAAACCTTGGGGGAAGAGCCTCACGAGTCTAATAATAAATCTCCCACCCACTAATCCATTAAATCAACATAACACCAACTATGTGCCAAAGGTCATACATTTTTTTTTCTCGCTGTCACCAGGTAGCATTGTGACTTGATAGAATTTTATGTTGTAGCTTCATTTCAATTTTAAACTAAAAATGTAATTATCTAAAATTTTAGATTAATATATCTAATTATTTTGTGTTTCTGCAAAAGAATTTAAACTACAGTGGCCAGCACTGTTCAGCATCTGTATTCTATAGTAGTACGGGAACCAACTTTTCATGCCTCGGTCTCAGCCAGAAGCAGTGTTCTCAGGCATGTCTCCATACCTTCAGCCACAAGTTTCCACAGGACTTCTGTCTGTATTATATGAGTTAGTAAATTCGTGAGTATGCTTCTTTCACCTACTTGGCTATGAATTCCGACCAAAGGGGACCAATTCTTAATTCTTGGTGGCCCCAAACAACAACCAACTCAGGGCATTACTAAGTGAAAACCCAGCAAGATAGGAACATCCCTAACATCTTTTTACTTTACAGACTTCATAATTTTGTGCCTGATACCTCTGGAGATAATTTTTTAACAGCTTTAACATGCAATTCCTACAACATACAATTCACCCATATAAAGTGTACAGATTAGCAATGAAAACCTATGTTGCAGTCAAATTGGTCTCCTTGCCCCCTCCAACAATGTGCTTTTTCAGCATTGCATTTACATTAAATATTTGTTAAACAATTATTGAGTACTTACTATATGCCAAGGATTCCCATCTGGAAGGTTGGCTCAATTCTAAAGCCTAGCCCCTAGTTCAAAACCTGGCTCGACTATACAGATCACCCCGTTCTTGAACTCCCCCCTTCTCTCGGTATCTATGGTTGTTGCTTCTTGTCCGTTTGGCATTAAGCATCAGCCATCTAGTTACATTGCTGGTTGACTTTCACATGTGCTCGAAGTGTCTCTGCATAACCTAGCACTCTGGCCCAGCACCTCGCACGTATTACACATTCAGTGTAAATTGTGTAGAGGATGATAAAACCTGGTCCTTTGAGTAACTGCCCTTGAATAATCCTCTTCTTTCTAAGTCCATCAGCGTGGAGTCATTGGACCTGAAAGTTTTAAATGATCTTGCTGACATCCAAATTGTACTACAGATTCTGTGACAAGCTCATGTTGCTAGAACCCGAGTTCCCTGCCAGGGGCTGGTACACTGTGCTTCTTACAACAATGCAAGACGAGATCTGAGAGGACTTGGAAATCAGACAGATGCAGATCAGCACTATACTCAACTTCAGTCAGGTTTCTGAACCAATAAAAATGTGTGTGATCCCTAGCAATCAGAAATGAGTGGTTTTCAGAAATGAGTTGGCTGGGATACTCTTACCAGTATGGATACGGTGATAGAATTATATGGGGAAAGATACACAGTAAACTAGAGACTGTATCATGCAGTGTTCTCTGTATGAAAGACCTCTGTCATTTCCTGCAGGAGTGACACACGTTGTCACCTTTGCTGATAGACTGTCAATGGGACACTCACACACACATACACACAAAGGCACATATATGGTGATATGCTCTACAGAAAACAGGGATAATCTCTGGAACTCCCTTCAAATGATTACTATTTGTGAAGAAGCAGCACTGAACTTCAGTTGAGGGCTCACAAGGAATTACAGAGGTGATTGCTCGTACATGAAGCACTGCCACACTGTTTGCTGTGCACCGACTTTGAACACACACTGGCTCCAGCTTCCTGTAAATTACACCTGAGATACTCATCAGGAACGCCCTGTGTTTTCTCTGGTTGCTAGTGACTGAATTTTAAAGCTGACTTTTTATTATTTCTTGTATTCCTTTTAATTTTGTTTCAAATTCATGTCCATGGAGCCAGAGGAAGCCTGCTTTATTTACACAGGGAAGTCCCGGACAGGGAAGGAATGAAAATGGCCAGTGATGACGGTCCTTACAAAGCTGCGTGTTCATTTCTTACTTTCAGAAGAACGTACTTGTAAATCGTGACCATCAGTCACTGAAACAAGCACATGTAGCTGTAGTTCTGCTCTGCCCTGTGGTGTTTCCTCAGCTGGAAGTGCATTTTTGTTGTTGTTGTTGTTCTAATCCCAGACTCTGAATCAGAATCAAGTAGGGTGGGTTTTTCATAAATATGCACGGGGCTGCCTGACTCAGTATTGATGTAGGGCAGGGCTCTGATTAGCAAATGCTACCTGCAGGAGGCAGAGGAAATACCACAGATGGAGATAAGATGCTATTAGCAGATTTTACTTTACTTTTTTTTTTCTCGAGGCTTGGGAATAATTACTTAGCTCTGAGATGAAATGTTTCCGGATCTCTCTCTTCAAAATATGAAAGCATTTACGTGTAAAAGGCCTCCATGTAAAGCCCTCTCCCATCCGGCGTTGGAGAAAGAGCACAAGGCAAGGAAGACTGCCTCTGATTTAATTTATTCCTTTCTCATCGTTTCAGCGGTTCACCGGAATCTATTTAGTAACATGCATTCTAACTTAAAAGATGGAATCAATAATACAATAAAAATACCGTACTTCTTATAGCGTATACAAAATAAAAGGTAACAAGGTTACGATGATCCTCGGGATATGGGGCAAATTAAAATTGCATATATTTATAAATTCTATACAAGGACCGCTCTCCTCTCTTCAGTTTAAACTACAGCACCCAACTTCCTGCAGTTTTCACTAAGAGCAAGAAGCCAGAATAAAAAACTGCTTTTTGTACCACCTGGCCCAGTAGTTGATTTTATTGCAATTCCAGAACTTTGTCAGGCGGCAGAGCACGCACTAGGCAGATGTATCAGACCTACTCGCAGGCCAGCCCCAGACGCACACAAGTACCAAAGGCAGGAGACCCGGCGGCCGGGCACTTGGCCTCGGAGCCTGTTGCTTGTGGGCCAGGCCAGAGAGCAAGTAGGACTCCGGCCGACAGGGCTGCTGGCGGTGCAGGGAAGCCAGAATTGCACTCGGGGTGGGGAACTCGCGGTCCCTTTCCACTATAGGGGCTAGGACTTAAGCTTGGCATTCCAGACCTTTTCGCCCCTTGCCTGCCCACTCAGACCCAACCCCACTCTGCAGAGGACAGCCGATTTTATTGTTTTTAAAAGCCAGAGGGTACGGGAGGGGCTATCTAAGGATGCTGGAACCAGGGCACCCATTCTCCTCTGGTCAAGGCTTGAGAGAGTCAGAAAGCCGTTAGGGAAAGACGGGACGAGCTGAAGCCAGGGGCAGAGAGACAACCGGGTGAGAAGTAGGCTGAAAGCTGAAAACCGTCCCCCGCAGGGATGGTACGGTCCGAACGGGGGCGGGGCGAAGGAGGTGCCCTGGGCGGCCTCCCAGCCCCTTTCAGCGCTGCTCGCCGGCCGCGGAAGCGAATGAACGCGCGCCGCGGCGACCCCTCCCTGGCGCCGGAGCCCCAGCTCCGCCCCTCGCCGAGCCGCCCCCTCCGAGTCTGCAGGGAGAGCTCGCCCAGCTCTGCGGACGCCGCCACCCTCGTCGCCTCTTCCTCCTGTCGTCCGCCTGCGGGGGCTGTGCCCCGCGGCCTCGCTGCCCTGGGTGGGCAGCCGGGTCCGCGCGGCAGCTAAGCGCTCAGTGCGGTGCGGCCAGGTCTCCCGCCTGCGCGGAGTAGTGACAGGTGCAGAGACCGGACTGAATATCCACCTGCAGCCTTCGCCGCGATGTCCACCATGCGGAGGACCGTGTCGGAGATCCGCTCCCGCGCGGAGGGTGAGTGGCTGCCGCAGCGGGGAATTGTGTTCGGAACGCGGGGGGAGCGGCTCCGCGCAGCTCGGGGTCTCGTGTGTGTGTGTGTGTGTGTGTGTGTGTGTGTGTGTGTGTGTGTATGTGCGTGTGCGCGTCTGTGCGCGCGCGCTCTCCTGCGGGGGAAGAGATGTCTGTCCGACCTCTTGCCCCAGGCTGTCGCCCCTAGTGGACCTTTCTTTCTGCAGCACCTCCAGCGCACTCGCAGACCCCTTCCCAGCTCCAGAGACCCAAAGGCTGCTTCACACCGCAGCGCGATCGTTGGGTCGCTGTCAACCAGCATTTTTGGCCAACCCACCTCCCTCCCACTAGCGCGCGAACCTCCGCGTCCCCATTCGGCGTCCCCACCCTAGTGAACAGATTCCCAGCCCGCCGCCCACCTTTTGCACCCCACACATCACGACTCCCCGAGAAGCAGGTTTGTTTTCCCAGGCTGCAGAATCCTTTGATCTACAGCCCCTTGCCTCCCAGAGTGCGAGGAACCTTAATTGAGGTTGGGTGCTCAGCGAGTACTGTACGTTATGGTCTCTGCAATTCTGCCTCCTGCAGCGGAGTCTCACCCAGCTCCCTGAGAGGTTTCGTTTTTGTTTTTCCTTTTTGCTGAAACCCGCACTGAGGCTAGCTGAGCCGACTTTTTAGCAAGGTGGAAGCTCTTTTCTTTGCTCCACCCAGGGCCAGCTGTTGAATGAATACACTTGTCAGCCAGGAGCAACAGATGCCCAAGGGCAACTGAGTTTTGGAGGGCCAAGATGCTTTCCATCTTGTCTAAGGAGCCCTCAGCATCCTGCCTAGCATGTGGCTGTTTCTCCATAAATATTCCTTGGTTTTCCTCATGGCAAAGCCAAGATTATACTTATCTCAAGTTTTCTTTTCTTTTGTCTTTCTCTCCCATAAACCCATACTTGGACCTGGCAAAGGGTGGAATAATATGTTTTTGAGAATTGATCTATATTGCATTCATCACCAATTCCCACGTTCACCCACACCCCACCCTTTAATGTGGGGCAGGGGGTAAAGTGGTTTTAGGGAAATAAATAAATGAATGAATAAAGTTAGGAGAATAGGATTCAGGGGGTTGAGACTGGCCATTGTATTATTGTATTATTTTTACAATTGTATTATTTTTTTTTCCTCAGAGTCCCCATGTTAAAAAGGGGGGCTCTGTGCTCTAATATCTGCATTGCTTTGGGAATACTAAGTGAAACTGCTCTGGGGAGAAGGCCACACAAGAGTCAAAACTGACCTGTGCCCTACATAGGAATTTGGTACATATTATTTGTAATGTAGTGAAAACATGTATAGGACACTTTAGTTTTCGATGCACAGTGGAATGGATGATACTGTTATAAAAATGTACAAAGTAAAAATATATTCATTCTTTTTTCATATACTTCTGAGTGAAATGAGTGAATTTTCCTAATCACCATTTGAGTGAGCCATACAGGTAATGAATAGTGATAACAGTTGGAATTGTTCTTACAAATAGTAACAATTGATGAATCATATATTGTGGGAAATAAGGCTGAGAGAAAAGGCCAGAAAACAATGCCAAACCTGTGGATTTTATTACTAGTGTAAGGCTACAGTATTGTTTTTAATTCACATATGTATCCTGCAAAGCATTTTTATAAAGGTTACCTTATAGGACCTTACGACACTCCTGGAGGTTGGGGAAGGTGATCTTATCTGACAGTTGAGGAAACTGTGGCCCAGGTGGTTTAGGTACCTGCCCAAGGTCAAGTAGCTAGTGCAGTGACCCATTTGGATTAAGAGCTCTGGGAAAACAAGGACCACTTCTTACTTAATCTTTGTGCCCTCTGTGCATCCAGCACAGTGTCAGGGGCATAGTGGCACTTGGTGAATGATCCTTCCCTGCCATATTGGTTACTTTCTGTTTATTATGTGCTCAGCCTTTTGCTCTAGCCTGTGGTGAGGACAACATAAATAATGACTCTGTGGGCTGGCGATGTGGCTCATTGCCTGCTCTGCCCACACTTTGTTTCCTGAGGAATAGTCTCCTGATGGCTCCCGCTGCCTAAAGGGCCTTGTTCCCTGGGGAAACCCCTCAGCCTCAGCTGATTGGAGCAGGGTGGGCTTCCGACCCAAGGTAGACAATCTGTAGGTGGTTCAGACACTTGTAACCTTGTGGTTTGTCTCAAAAAGATTCTTTGTGGTGATTATCTCTCTTATGAGATGAGTTAAATTTAGAGACTTAGAGTGAAAATTGAAGCAGAAAAGGACAGAGGTGTAGAAGCTGGGACAGAAGAGAGTGGCCAGCTATAATAAGTATGCAAATGCTACAGATGAGGAAGAGGAAACTATGAGTAAACAGAAACATAGGAGAGAGAAAGCCCTGGTTAGAGAGAGTGGGGCAGAGAGACACAGATGTCAAGAGGGTAGCCAGACCCTGGAGCCTCCCTGAGTTTTCTCATCTCAGTTCCCAATAGCACTAGGACTGGCTGCTTTTTCCTTGAAGTAACTCAATGGGTTTCTGTTCTCTGCATCCGGATTGGCCAGATGCACAACTGCCCAGTGCAGCTTATTTACAACCAGACTGAGGAGAAAAGACTAACCTGAAATAAGGAATAAATAGTCCACAGGGGATGTTATTCATTGAATATTGTGCTTGCTGTGGGTGACTTAGGTCCTGCAGAAAGTTGGGACATAAGAGCGTGAGGCCTGCTGAGGGCATGCTTCCCTGGGTCGTGCCTTGAGATGGGTGCTCACGCAGTGCTTCTCCAACTTCAAGGTGCACACGAATCACTGGAGATCTGGTTAGATCGGTGGGCCTGCCGTGGGGCTGGAGTTGCTGCATTTCTGACAAGCTTGCAGATGATGCTAATGCTGGCCTACAGATCACAGTTTGAGTAGCAAGGTTCTAAAGGACATTGCCATCTTTTTTAATGGTCAGGATGATGTTTAAGATAGAGTAACCCATTGAAAAAATAGCAAAAGGGAGCATGGCTGTGTTGAGAGTTCTTAGGGGAGCTGGCCAAGAGCAGGGGGAGACTGGGAAAGAGCAGGATGTACATTTGGATAGGTGAGGCACTGCTGGGCTACAGAGCAGTTTGGATGCCAAAATGAGTCATTTAGATATAGCATCGACCATTTGAAGAGGATCTTAGAGCTTGTCTGATCCAATTTCTCTCATTCAAGCATGATGCCAGTGTATAATATCTCTATTTGGGCCAGTTAGGAGCCAAACCATTACAGGGAAGTGACCTCCGCCCCCAAAAGAAGTGTTTTTAGAAAGATTAAGTCTGGAAGTATGTTAGATGGTTTGGAGAGAATGACAGTATAAATAGATTCTATTGTTTAAAAAAAGTTCAAAAATGATAAAGTGCAGGATTAGCATTGGAGTGGAACAGTGAGAATGGGAAGGGAGGATATCAGAGATATTTCTGAGAAAACCTTTAGCTCATTCAGCAGTTATCTACTGAACTCCTACCAGGACAGTTCCAGTGAGCAGAATGCAAAAAGCCTGACCCTGGAGGTGCTTACATGCCAGTGAGGGGAGAGACAAAGGAAACACAATACAATAGCACAGTATAGAACCTGTGTGATAAGGGCGTGGGAAAAACAAAGAGCAGGTAAAATGCTTCAGCTTGGTGGATGGGTTGCAGCTTTGTGTAGGCTGGTTAGGCTAGTCCTCATTGGTATGCTAGAGGAGGGATTAGGGGTTAACCTGGAGGGGACTGGGGGAAGGGCATTTCAGCCTAGAGGAACAGACTCAGCAAAGGCCTCCAGGCAACACAGAGTCAGGAATGTTAAAGGAACTGTGAGGGGAAGAGTGGTAGGACATGAAGTCACAAAGGCCACATCATGGGACACCAAGATACAGTGAATATAAGAGCAGGAGACAAATGAATTAAAATAATAGGAGATTCTCAAGCAAGCTCCCAGGTATCTCATTAGAACTTCAGTTTCCAGGGCTGGGTTGGGAAGATCCTGTTTGGTAGATTTTTTTTCTTTTCTTTTTTTTTAGGAACCCTACAGTCTTAAACTTGATTGACTGAGAAAATCTATTTAAAGATAAGGAAATTGAGGAGGGTCAAAACAATAAAAGAAATAAATTCAAATTTTAAAGTAATTGTGGGACATCCAAATGGACATATTTGAAGCTACTTAGAGATTTGGAGGTTTCATATGGAGGGAAAAAATCAAACGGGAATCTTGAGTTCAGAGATGATAGTTGAAACCCTGATAGATAAATTGGCCAGGAAGCAAGACCAGGTAAAGCAGAGGGCCAAGAATTTGAGATCTCTTAATTTCCACCCCAGCTATATCAAATTGGTCTCTGAACACAGCACTGGGAATGCTTGAAAAGGGACTGAATCCGTAGTGGTTTATACAAAATAGTTGTTCTCACTCCCCTACAACTAGCGTGGAGGTAACTAGGCCGGGCCAGGTGTGCCCACCACATGAAGCTGGGAAAGACACGGCCTCCTGATGGCTCTCCGCTTCACCATCCTGAGTTCCTAACTTCCTGCAGTCTGAGGGCTGGGGTTCCAGGTGTGGAAAAACGGGAGAGAGACCACACACACAGTACTGCACCAAGACTGAGTGAGGGCTCGTTTCTCATCGGCTCCTGTGTGTAAGGGAAGCTGGAAAATGGAGTTTTCTGGCTGGACACACTACTCGGTGTTTTATTACGAAAGGCAAAGGGAAGGATGGTTCCTGGCGGGCAGCTCACAGGCACAGCTGCTGTCAGACACTCAGATTGCCAGAGGCTTTGGCTGGAATCCAAGAAGTGTTCAGGAGCTCATAATTTACAAAGTAATAAGCATCAAACTGTTCAAAACTAAGGAAATACACCAAAAACACAGACCTGTTCAATATTTGCATTTTCTTCGGATGAATATTATAATGCTAAATTGTTATAACAGGTACTCATTTGATTATGTAAAACATGGGCTAAGTAATACATGCAGGAGTTGTTTTAGGGATCATTCTCTAAAATGGTCTGTATAAACGGCAACTTTTAAATGTAATTATGTAGAATATTGTGTTTCATTTACCTAAAAGATAAAAAAGTGCCATTAAAGTAATTTCTGCAAGAATTGCTAAGCGGAAAACTTTAGGAGGCTGTTTCATTTACTTAGGTGAAAAATGACTAAGATTCTCTGTTTCTTTAACAATCATGGATTATGCACCTTCTGCATGCCAGCTGATTGGGTCGTGGGACAGAAAGGTGTGGTGGGTGAAGAAGGGCCCATGGATTTGAGTTACAGATTTACAACAGACCTGGCACTGTGAGAGAGAAAAGGCGTGTGAGTGTCGTGATGCTCCATGTAATCACTATTTGAGAATCCCCAGTGCATGTTATTTTGCTCTGTGTAATTCTCAAGATATTAAATGTGGGAGAACTCGGTTATTTTAGGTTTTCTAATCTGTGGTACATCATTCATTTGTTCAGATCTCATTTCAAAAACCGAGACTTGAATCATGTGCCTGCCCGAAAGCGATAGGAAAGTTTGTGCAAATCTACTTTTGGAATTACTGAAATGTTGGCTCTGTGAGTTTCTGTTCACATAGTTTCAGTATTATCATTCAGGCAGCAGTTTCATTCTTCACTCCTCGGTGGAGCTCACATCTTTCAGTGTTCTTGTCCTCTTCATAGCAGGCTCCCAAGGGCAGGGATTTTTGTTTTCTGTAGCAATCTGTTGCTCTCACGGAGGACATTGCCTAGCACACAGTGGGAGCTCAGATATTGGTTGAATGAATGAATCCTTTGACCTGGAGAGATGACTTAGAGACACCATACGATCACTACTTGATACCCTCCTGTAGGAACCTGAGCACCACAGAGGGAGGGTTTTTCTGTGGCCTGATGCTCTGCTCTTACAGCTCTGCCCGCCACACAGTCACCTTCAGTGTTTGTCAAATGAATGGATGACTCGAAACTTTGTGTTTAATGGGAGAACCTAACTTTGTCCTCTTGATTGTAGAAGGAACACCAGCTCATTGGAGAAACGCTGCAAAAAAGTGTCAGGACAGTAAAAATCACCCCAAAGTCTGCCATCCAAACACGATCAATGATGGCATTTTAATAAATATGCTTCCAACTGTTTTCCAGGAGAGGAGAAATATATTATTTGTTTTTAAAAAAATGAGATCACTTTCTACATTATTTTTAATATTTTGCCCTCTTACTATTTCCTGGATGTGTTTCCCTATCACATAGTTTTGTGTGTCCTCCATAATAAGGATGGGATTGTAACATTTGTTTTTCTAGTTTTATTGAGATGTAATTGATACATAATAATGTAGTTTCAGATGTGCAACATAATAACAATGTCCTATATGTAAGTATTGCAAAATGACTAGCACAGTAAGTTTAGTTACTATCCACTGCTTTACGTAGTTTCAAACTATTTTTCCTTGTGATGAGCAGCTTTACGATCTACTCTCTCAGCAACTTTCAAATATACAATGCTCTATTGTTAACTCTAGTCCCCATGCTGCACATCAGTGCATTCCCAGAACTTTCCTTGTGACTGGAAGTGTGTATCTTCCGACCACCATCACCAGTGGGAAGGCAGTTTGGTCTCAGTGCCTAGAGCAATGTCCAGCATTTGGAAGGACCTCAATAACTCTTTGTTAAATGCACAGATCATTAATTTTATGGCGGCTTAGTATTTTTATGCTCATGTATTCAATGTAGTAGTTTACTAAGAAATCCTCTAAGGTAGGCATATAAGTCATTTCAATTTTTATTTTTAAGCAAACCACTCTTGAAGAAGAAACTTTAAACATCTCTGTGTACTTTTCTGATTATTTCTTTGTAAAAAGCCTTGAGGGATTACTGGGTCAAAAGTGTATCTTTTTAATGACCGTTGATTTCTGTTTCAAAGTTACTAGAAAGATGATTACCAGTGCCCACTTCCCTACCCCTTCTCCAGTGCTGGATACTTTTTTATCCTTGTGCATTACAATGTAAACCACAATGAATGTTTAAGTTCATGTTGCTTTGCTTATTAGGTTGAATACAGTTCAGTAGTTTAGTGATTTTTCAGACTTGTTTATTCAAGATTCTTTATGAAGTTTTTCTGTATTGAATTTTAAGAGTTCACATGTTGAAGACAGTAATTTTTTCTCTATAGTGTATCTTATAGTGTTTTCTTATGTATGTGAATTAATTTTTATAAAGTATAATCTTTTTTCTTAAAGTTTTCCTTTGTTGTATTTCTCATTTCAAGGTAATGATTATTCATTACTTACGTTTTTCTTCTTGTACTTTCAGGTTCAGTAATTAAACAGTTAATGCATAATTTCTGTGGGGTTTATTTTTTTGTGAGATGTGAGGTAGGAATCTAATTTTATTTTTTCTCAAATTATTATCCACTTGACATGATAACCATATATTTAATAATCCATTCTTTCAATACTGACTTGGGCACTTCTTTTATATACAAAATTTACATCCATAATTCATCATTTCTGGAGTTAGTCTTTTTCCCTCTTTTTCTGCCCCTCCTCCCCCCGTATCCCCAGTTTTGGGCTGTCTCTTTCGGACCCTAGTACCAAATTCCTTTGCTGCAGATAACAAACTATATCCTCATCGTGGTCCTACTCTAACTGCTCTTCTCCCTAATTTTTTTCCAGCTCTAGTTCTGTTTCCTTTTTTCACTTGAACCAGTGGAAGTCAAATAAAAAAATGTATTGGGCTATTTACTGGGATTGCATTAAGTTTATACATTTACACTAAGAGAATTGACATCTTCCGTGTATTGAGTCACTTAAGCTTAGTTTTTCTATCTATTTATTGGTATGCCTTTCATGTGCTGGGGAGAAGTTTCTTAAAAATTAATCCCAGGCACTTT
This sequence comes from Tonatia bakeri, assembly GCA_004024845.1. Taxonomy (NCBI): domain Eukaryota; kingdom Metazoa; phylum Chordata; class Mammalia; order Chiroptera; family Phyllostomidae; genus Tonatia; species Tonatia bakeri. Next base: position 69,733 of record PVIA01007010.1, read on the forward strand.
ATGACTTGTCTCTAGATGACTTGTACTTTATGCAGGGACTGTGGATGTGCCCCTCCCTAAAAGTGTGTGTTCTTGTTCATGACTGTTAGTACATGTGAGGTGGAAGCTGTTGATTCAGCCTGAATTCCTTCATTTTAAATAGTTTGTCGGTTAATGTTCATCACCATAGATTTAAAAATTACATCATGCCATAAGGCAAAATGTTTTTAAACAAAGTTCTCAGTTCATCAGACTTAACCAGGTATATGTGGGTTATAATATTAATTTAGCAAGATTGGTTCACTTTTTTCCCGTTGAAATATTGTGGACTCTGGTTCCAACTTACTACTTGTAAGGTATCACGTAGTAGCCTTTTCATATTCATCAAGATACTGCTGTGTTTTATGCTTTCTGCTAGGGGCAGAAGTCAGAATTTAGACCAGCTAGGGAAGAACTAATGGATTCATGGAATCTACGTAGATCTCACTGGCACGCATATCTCTGACCAGCACTAAGGAAAATAAGATGTGAGCCACAAATGCTAGACGTGTGTGTGGCTTTGAATATTCTGATTGCCACATTAAAAAAACATAAAACAAGCAGATGAGGTTAATTTTAGTAATATTAACCGAATATATCCAAAATGCTACTTCATCGTGTTATTTATATAAAAATTAATGTGAGATAGCTTTCACATGCTCTCGCTGATGATGTTTCTAAGTATGCTGTGTTTAATATCTGCATTGCGTCTCGACTTGGACTAGTCCCATTTCACGTGCTCGGGTGCCACGTGACTGCATACATGTTGGGGTATACTAGAGTTTTCAGAATCTAAAATTGTGTAATTCAAATCATTTCTCATTAAAAACGCATCTGTGGATATGCTTACTGAAATAGAAATTTAAGCCTCTGGCTTCCTTCCTTACAACAGAAGGCCGTCACCATTGTCCTCATCACACCTCACACATTGCGTTACTGCTTAGATGTGGTACTTTGACATGGCCCGTGGGGCATTTTAGAAGTTTATCTAAGTATATCATGTCGTCTTTTGAAGCCTGTTGTTTCCTCCCCATTTAATAACAACAACAAAAATCCCATTTTAAATACATTTGATAAGCAAGAATCGTCTACTTTACCTTCCTGTTCGTTTTCATTACGTGTTAGCGTGACGTGTGTGTATGTAGAAAGTAACTTTGAGTAGCATGCTTTGATATACAGTGTTGCCATCGCTGTGTTCATCTGAGGGGGCTGTAGAACTTGGCTTCATGGGTCATTTACACAGCTAACCAGGGAAACAAAAGCGTGTGTTTTAAGCTTAGCCTCTGTTCATTATTTTGTGTGAGCCATCTCTGAAGATGACTGATCTCAAACCATCTGGGGCTGAGCCTAATGAGATCGGATTAGTCACGTGACAGTCTAAGCAGAGACTGTTACGGAGAAGACCAAAGCCAGCCTAGGCTCCAGAGCAAAACTTAGTGGGCCAGACCAATTTAGCATACAAGATTCGCTTTTATGAGTGAAGCTAACGTGTACTGGTATCCAGGGCTTAATCAGAGAGATGGATTGTTCTGACCCCCATCTAGAATAGTTGAGCTTCTGTAATTGGCTGAGGTCCCTGCAGCTAACTCTGGTCCTAGAGTGAAGCCAACTTGGTGTAAAAGATCTCTCGTCCTAGAGTCTGCAGCCCAACTCTTGCCCTCCTGTTACAGAACACAGGCCAGGGGGGTACTATATACTGTTACTGAAAGGACCCCTCACTAGGTTCGCTTGTCCACCGCCAGAGGAAAGACCTCTCGCAATGCCAGAGATTTGTGAAAAGAAAAGGAAATGTTTATTTAAAGCTGTACAGACTTAAAGTAGTGACCTAATGTCTTCATTAAAATATCAAAGTCCTTTAGGATACTTGCATATGCACACAGTCCTTCCCTCTCCCTCTGCCCTAATCTAGGGTACCGTATATCAGGAAAAGAAGTAGATTCAGGCTCCTGACACCATCAGCTGTGTCGTCAGCCAGGATCAAGCCAAGTGGTTCTCCTCTGCAAAGCTGTGGGGGTCTCCACCTGGCCAGAGCCGGGTTCTCCCTCCACCAAGGCTGCATGGTTCTCTCTGCACTGCCACAGCTACATGATCCTCTCCTCAATGCCTGCCACATCTGGGTTTAAATCCTCCGCTCCAATTTTCCTCTGCAGCCTCATTTCTGACTCCTCCCACAATTGGTTACACATGCCAACATTCCTGTATCCTTTCAGCTTTACTGGGCTGCCAACGTGAGTTTGGGCACGTATGGCCCCATGCCATGGAGCCAATCATCTCCAAGCTCTCATGCAAAGGGAACTGTAACCAGGGAGAGTTGCCTCCCAGTTACATCTTGGGTGGAAGTCACTCCCTTCTCCCGGGCTCAAAGCATGGCCACAGCTGTTTAACCTATCTATGAAACCAGTTAAAGGTTATAGATATGTTAAATGACCATGCCAGAGGTTAGCTGCAGCTTTGCATGTTTCTGCTCCATGTGTCCCTTCCCCCAACTCACACCTGTGGGGGAAGAGGTGAGGACATCCTAATATTTCCTGGACACCTTGAGTTCTGGACCCCATTCCAAATCCCTATTTGGGGCCCCCCGTCTTGGCTGCACCCTGTTACAGTCCCACCCTCACCCCATGTAGCTTTAGCCCTGCCCCAATCCTGAAAACCTGAGAAGTCAGAGACATTTAAGGGGCTCTGGTTTAGCTGTCAGGATGTGCCATGAATCACCCTGTCAGCATCTCTTTGACCCCAAGTGCCCATCACAGCAACTCCTAGAGCCTGGGACTCGGGGCTCTGCCTTGCTGTGGGAGAGGGGACCCTGGTCCCCGGCCCTAGCTTGGACACACAAGCCCTGCATTGTGAGCAGTTCTGATGTCAGACCAGGGCGGCCAAGGGTTCTGAGTGTCGTCTGCTGTGCGTTCCCCACCGTGGGTCTTGGCCAGCTCGTCTGGACAGACCCGTTTCCCCGTGTCGGAGATCTCTGGGTCTGAGTGCGCCTGTTGTGGGCGACCATTGTTTCTAGGTCTCTTTCTCTGCTGCTGTATTGTTATCCTAGTGGCTGTGCCTGGTTGACCCTTTCCAGTCTGTCTCCTTCCAGTCTCTCTCAGTCTGTATTTTTTCTTTTCAAACTCGTGTTCTGCGTCTGACCAAAACAATGAAACCAATCTTTCTCTATATATTTTATGCAGATTTGGGTTTTTTATTTATTTATTTTACTTTTAGAAAGATGGGAAAGAGGAGGAGATAAATATCAATGTGTAGTTGCCTCCCATGTGGCAACTACACATTGGCCCTGAGGACCTGGCCCACAACCCAGGCACATGCCCTGACCGGGAATCAAACTGGTGATTCTTTGGTTTACAGGCCTGAGTTCAATCCACCAAACTATACCAGCCAGAGCTATTTTTCCCCAGATTTGATGTGCTGCCCTATAACCTTAAGCTTAGGTTGGGTTCAGTACACCATCAATGGCAGAATAGTTATAATAAATGCCCTCAGGTGGATTTATTCAAGTTTTGTAACTTTGTTTTCATAGTTAGAGAAATGACATGGGGAAAAAGACTGTCTGCCATCTTTGATGCAAAGTGTGTTCCATGAGGACAGGGCAGTGGAGGCTGGTGTAATGTGGGTTATTTTATAGCCACATTTTTACCTCAGTGGTGCTCAACCCTGGCTGCACAGTAAATCAGATAGGGAGCTTCAGGCAATACCCAGATCAGACCCATCCCAGACCAGTGTAATCTGTCAGGCACGTGGTCAGACCATCCCAGACCAGTGTAATCTGTCAGGCATATGGTCAGACCATCCCAGACCAGACCCATCCCAGACCAGTGTAATCTGTCAGGCACATGGTCACTGGGCCAATGGGCCACACACTGGCATTTTACCTCCCAGGTAACTCTGATGAACAGCAGTGTTAAAAAACACTGGAGCAGACCCTTGTTCTACTTGCTTGCAGAGAGGAGGAGCGGGTTGCATATAAAGCCTTGTAGGTTGCCAGCCAAAGAACCAAGAACATGTGGATATCATTGGTAGAACTTTTGTCTGTTGCCCAGTGACTTTGATACGTCTTGTTATGCTCATATTTTTCTTTTTTTATTTTTTATTTTATTTTAATGATTGTTCAAGTACAGTTTTCTCCCCTTTATTCCCAATCAAGCCCACCCCCCCTGCTCATATTTTTCGTAGTTTCCCTTCTCAGAAACTGTAAAATTCATGTGCAAATAAACTTGATTATTAGATTTTGAAGACATTCTTGAAAATTCTGAATCAAATATTCAATTCAATACAATAAAAAAAGTAAACACATTTAGCTTGTTTTTAGCTGGTACTGTATCTACTCTGGGAGCATGAATAATATGAGCATCACAGTGTCATCACTAGTTTTTTGCTAACTTGCTCATTTAGTCTGTTGTAGTAATTAATCTTGTATTCACCCTGTATTTGCAGCCTACATGTGGTCATTTGCATCTGGAAGAAAGATTTTAGCAACTTCAAAAAAGTCTGTAACAACTTTATTTTCAAGAGGTTTATCTTCTCTAGTTTACAATTACTGATTTATTCCACCATGATATTAAACAGTCTTTAAATGTGTAGAAACGGAAAATTTACCACAGTCCCAATTTACATATCTTCCCTAGCTACTGAGATGAAGTCATTTTTTAAAAAATTGTTTATTTATTGTATTTTTTTGAGAGAGAGTAATTGATTTGTTGTTTTACTTATTTATGCCTTCATTGGTTGATTCTTGTATGTGCCCTAACTAGGGATCAAACTCACAACCTTGGCATATCAGAACAATGCCCTAACCAACTGAGCTACCCAGCCAGGGCTTTAAGATGAGGTCATTTCTGAGGCTTTTCAGCAGTGTGGTTCTCTGTGGCTGTATGGACGGGTACTGGGCGTCTGGCTTCAGCACGCAATGAGGATTAGAGAGGAAGCCCCCACCGTGCCTTAAGTGGAGTGCATTGTGTTCACCATTGTATTTCTTTTTAAATTTTAGAGTTCTCCTCTACCTTATTGTTTCTGCATTTAGATTTTTCTATTTTAGGTGATAATGTGACTTGCACTCTACAGATAGAAATCTTTTTAAAAAGCTAAAATTTGACAGAGGACGGGAGGGTAATTTCTGACTCAGCTCAACTTACCCCCCACCCATGGCTACTTATTCTTATCTTTTTGTTTGAAGCTCAGTGGAAGAGTCAGTGACATACAACACATGTTGGCCTTTTGTTGACTTCCAATTAGCAAAGAAGAAAAAAGCTCTTAATTTCCCTAGGTGCCAAGTTGAAGGTCCCTTGATCTTAAGTGACTTTCCCTGTGGAATCTTTCCTGCTGGCTGGCGAACTGTGCTGTGTGTGTTAATCTTACCTAAGTCTGAATACCAGAGTCTTCAGTCTAAATTGACGGTGTCTTTGTGTCAGACATCTTTCCGTACGTTCAGCTGGAATTGCCCTTTTTTTTCCTTTAAATTCCTTTGGTGCAAACTAGAATCACCGTCTATACTGTTTACACTTCTTGTGCTTTCAGTCTGTGAGGTGCCTGTCTGTTTGACACAGTAACCACATAAAAAGTCAAGTGCATTCGTTCTGTGAGACAACAGCAGAACCTGAGACTATGACTCACTCAGGGCTGTCTCCACTCTTTTCAACTTCTTAAGCTCGTGCCCCAAATAACTGACTTAAGAGAAAATGAAATGAGGTACTTGGGGCTCTCAATAGGCCTGGCGTGATATCTGACTTATGGTTCTTCCCAGCTGTGTGGCCTCGGGCAGGTCACATAACCCCTCTGAGACTCCTGTCTTCCTTTGGCAAAACAGTAGTAATACACACCAGCGAATCACATGCCTCTTGGGTAGAGAGTAGACAAAGCCTAGTTGCCCATTGCAATCTCCTGAGGATTCCTGGGTCCCACAGCCAGAGACTGTGATTTCCTCCTGGGCATCCGTGTTGAAACAAGGAGAGATCATAGTGGCTCCGACTACTAAGAATCAGCGGCAGAGATGAGAACTGTCAGATTCAGGATGGAGCCTGAATACGTGTCTAACAGATTTGTTGGTGAGTAGGATGCAGAGTGTTAAAGGGAAGGTGGAGTTGAAAATGACTCAAGTTTTGGGCCCAGAGCCCAGAACGTTGGCACCTTAGAAACGAGTGTGAAGATTCACACGTGCCAAAATATGTGTGTTTGTGCACATTTCTTTTGTTTGGTTTCTTTTAGAATATTGCATTTGTCCTAAAATCAGGATTTCCATTCTCTATTTTCTCTATCTTCCTTTCTCCAAATACTCTTTGGACCTTGAGTAAGCATCTCCATTAGTGTCTTACCTGTTCCTCACTGCTGTGGATTTTAGGCATCTAGGAACTGTGTGATTCTAGAGACAGGACTTTTCGCTCCGTAATCAGAAATGAGGATAGCCTTTCATGTCACCTTCATGTTCTTTTGTTCTTGAGGTGCTCCACACTGCAGGAATGTTCTTCAGAGTGAGAAATGAAATGAAAGCTATGAAGTGGGCGCTCAGCAAATGTTCCTGGAATGTGCGTCTGGGTAGTGTCTGGGATAAGATCAAGCTGTTCAAATTGTGGAAGCTAAGCCTTTAGCGGCTGGTTTTGAAGTCTCGTGGCATTTCCCCCTTACCGTGCGTAGTAGGCCCATCGCACTTTGCTCAACAATGGTCCCAGATGCCCACACATCCTTGCACCGATTTCATGGTTCTCAGTAGCGGCCGTATCACCTGGAGGCAACAGTGTTTTGCACTCTTTCTGCACTAAGTGTTTTTTACTTACGATTTTAGAAGGTTCTTGAAATATCTGTCCGATCTCTCCTCTCATTGTTCTTGTCCTGCCTGTGAATTGGGTAAAACTAATGGCAGTTTCACACACATGTAGGTGTCATTGCTTTGATGTCACTGAGCACTGTGCTGCATTGCATCTTTTTGAGTTTTTGCAGCCCACCAGCTGCTATTCACACTCTGTTCAGTGGAGGTTTGTCTTCTCTTTCAGCCACATTCTGACACACTGGAGGGTGCCAACCATGTCTTCCTTTTGTGCAGGCAACTCCGAAATCTTGGAGCCTGCCCTGTCCAAGCAGTCTTGGTGGGTTCTTTAATACTGCCCACGGTGCTGAGGGCAGAGCAGCCTCCCTGGGCCACCCCTGTTCTCAGGGTTAGGTTGGGAGCTGGGGGAGTCCTCCAGTGCACCTCGATGGATTTCCCACTCTTCTAGACATGTTCAGTGGACTTGTTGGATATTTTACATGCCACCATGGCAGATGAGCGTGTCACCCCTTTTCTTATCTGGGGTAGTGCCTGGTTCTATGGAATAAAGGCTGTTTCATTTGTGAGTAGTTTATATTGCTGTGCATGCTACCCCGACTTCTCCGCCAGAGCCAGAATTAGCGGTAGGCTTTAGGTGTTTTTGTTGGTTGAGGCTTTGTTTAAAAATAAAGGTGAATAATTGTTTTCCCTCTTGTAAAATAACAATGGTGATAAACCGCAGGTGCCTGTCAAACTCCACTGACTCATTCTGAGAATAATGCAGCAGCAAGGTAATACCATTTGGCTATTTCTGCTTCTTTTAATAAAATGGCATGAGTTTGTTGAACCAGTCCTGTCTGCCCCTCTTTCTGTTATAAAGTGCATAAATAGTTCTGGACATGAGAGTTGTAACAATTCAGATAACTCGCATGGCTGTATTGGTATGTTTTAAGGGCTGGCTTATTGAGAGCTATACTTCAGTTACAGCGTCCTATGAATGCATTGCTCCTGGAGTCCCCAGGGCTAATTACCCTGAATGCATTTTTATCAACTAATTCAATAACACTTTTTTCCTTCCATTGTACAAAGTGATTAAAACTCGCTCATGCATTGGCACTGCACTCTGGTGTTATTCTCTGATTACCTCATAATTGTCTTTTTTTTTTAAATAATATTTTTAAAACAGGACACCATGGAGTTCTAGAGCTGCAGGGAACTTAGAGACCAGCTAGTTCAGCAAGCCCCTGCTGCAGCCTGCCGGCCAGTGCTTGCCCAGCCCCTGCTGCAGCCTGCCGGCCCGTGCTTGCCCAGCCCCTGCTGAATCCCTCTCAGGTCTGAGACTCACACCCCCTTGTAACACAGCCCGCTTCATTTCAGATAGCTCTGGTTCTTCACAAGTTCTTTCTTGCTAAGAAAGCAATGAAAGCAATAAAACTATTTATATTCTACATGTTTTGCTGGGTTGAATTGTATTTGCACAGTTGATTTTTCTGAGGCCTTAGTATTGGAACTTCAGCTTATTAAACCTTTTAAAACCTTCCTGAACTCTGATTATTTTCATGTCATTTGTACGTATATTAATCCTGCCACGTCTGTCCTTATCCTGTTATTGGAACCCAGGCTGTCTGGCTCCAGAGCCCTCACGAGGTTATACTTGGAACCATCTGGGAGATCCTCCTGATCAGGGCAGAGCCTCTCAGGACTCAGGCACTGGGGCCTCCAGCTCGGCCCAGTGTTGCCCTGTTTGTTCCTCTGGGCATCCACTCCATTCTCCACCTCGTACCTTCGGCTCTCAAGTGGTCTCAGGGAGCCGTGACTCCCCTCCCGCCACACCCTCCAGGACAGTCCCTGCTCAGTGCCAAGTCCGCCTGCCTGTGTCTCTGGATCTCAAGTCCACATTCCCAGAAGGAAATCTGATTAGCCTTGCGAGTCAGGTGCCCCCTGTTGACCCCAACAGCCGGGGGGTGGGGGAGAAGTAGGCCAGGAGCCAGTCGGCAGTGGTGGGGCAGGCAAGAGCCCGGGGTGTCCCAGGGTCAGCTGCTTCAGAAGGGCTTGCAGGCAGAGACAGTGTCAGTTTGAGTTCCTCTGTGGATGTTTGTCCTGTAGTTGTAAATCCACATCATTACATAATCATGGAATCGTGTCTCAGTTGTATAAGAACGGGGCCTAGCTGAAAGCATTGTTGAAGTCCAAAGTGCAAAGGATTTGGTCAATAATGTTATTGTTCCAACTTAATTGATATAAAGAACTTTTTCAAGGGAAAAATTCCCTTTTTGTCTCTGACTCTGCATCCTCTGTGTGACGAGCACCGCTTTTCAAACGTTGAAGTCCTACTCAATGGTAACTGAATTCTCAATATAAAAGGGGATAGTTTCTTTCAACTTGTGAATTGATTCTTTTCAACATTTTCACATAAATCTTTTAGAAGCTGTAGATCGCATTTACATAAATCTGGGAACCCTGAAAGCACATGAGTAGACCACCATGTTCGTAAACAGTTTTTTTAAATGTACGGGATCGATCATCTCCCCTTGTTAGAACACGGGGACCTTACTTTCTCATCTTCAGCCTTTGGAGCCACTTTTATTCGCCGTGGTCCTTCTATTAGTGACAGTGTCACCGTCCTGCAGGTTCTGACAGCTTTATAGATTTAAAATATTTATCTAATGCTATAAGATATGAATTCATTTGCAGCACTGGGTACTGCCTTTTCTTTTTTCTTTTCTAAATAATCCCCTAACTTCTCTTTTGCTTTAGTTCCTCCAACTAATGCTGGTTCTAACCTCTCCTGTCTTAAGGTGATTACCCTTGACGGAGAATGAGGTGACGTCAAAGAAGTAGGAGCTGAGAACTTCTAATTTCTGTTTTATCACTTGTTAACGTCACATCCTGTAATGCCTGCAGCAGACCCGTGCCGTCGATGCCTGGTGTTCCAAATGGAAGGGAGAAAACATTTTGGTAGTCTAACATAAAAAAAAAAGCCTTTCCTCCCTTCTCAGATGTCTGTGCATCTGTTATTATTTGCTGCGAACATGTGAGCCACTTTCCAACCTTTCCCGTGGTCGTTTTTCATCTTCCACTTGTTCTGTGACTTCTGTGCAGCAGCAGGGGCTTCTTACACGATGCCTCCCTTCTCCCCTTTGTCAGGACCTTTCCTAACAAATCAACACGTTGCTGTAGCTGGTCTTCCAAATGTCTGCCCTTCTCGGGTCTTGGTAACTTGACATGGGCCCCCTGGAAGGCCAAAAGGCATGTGTGGCTTAGCCTGGACTTTCCCTCTTTGGCTGTCAAAGGCCCTTTCCCACAGTTACGTCTTCTGGGGGAATCATCACTGCTTTTTCCCTTTTGCATTGATCAGGATCCAGTACATAGCAGCAATTCCTCATCTTGTTTCCTGAATGAGTGTGATGCCAAGACAGGTTAACGATGCTTTTAACCCACTGAGACTCCTAGGAGATGCCTGGTAGTTGAAACCCCTCATTACTGGTGCAGTCTGTTTCTGGGCCAATTTTTAATTCTATACGGGGAACAAACCATTTATTTCTTCTATCTGACCCAGTGATCTGTGGGGTATTCCCAAGGCAATATCATAAATTTCCTTTCATCTTTCATTGTTCTTCTTCCTTTTCCTGTTAAGCGTGATTGGGCATTACTAAATGTTTTCATCACTATTTTCAGCAACTCAGCATGCCCAAGATGATTACTTACTTCTCTGAGTTCTTTTTCTGGCTGGTGGCCAAGGAAACTGGGGTGCTCACTGTGTGAGAGGTGTACCACCAGGCGTGCCGTGGCCTTCCCTGGAACTCCTCTCAAGATGACCTTGCCCATCAGTGTCAGGGATGCTCTTTTCAGTGTCTCCACTTAGACGTTGCAGTGCCACTTCAGAAGCTTGCTGCAGTTCAGCCTGAGTTCAGGAAGTGTTATACCAAAATCTTTTCCTGTTTCAGGCTGAAATGCTGGTGCTGTGTTTTCACACGTGTTTATTTTTACATCGGTTTCCACAAAGACACTTAAAGAAAAATATTACTTACCATGTATGGTAGTGACAGGTCCTGGTAGGGAACTATGTTAGTGGGTATCAGGAGGATAGGGACAAGACTGTAAAGTTCTGGGAATTGTTGGATATTTGATATTAAAACAGAGAATTGAGGAAACATTTACTGCATGCAAGGGACTTCCCTGAAGTGTTAAGTTTCTTGTCCATGTTGGAGTAACATACGTGATACCTACATGTTCCCTTATGTCTGCCTTGTCCTCAGTATATAAGTTAGAAACATCTGTAACATCTATTGTTATTTTCAGCTGCTATATACCTAAGAAGATCAAAAGATTAATGTTGGAGTGGTAAAAGACCACTATATGTACTCAAAATGTTTGCAGGTGACACTTTGAGAAACAATGGTCAGAGAGGGTGCTTTGACAGCTAAGTGGCATCTGACAAAGCCGTGAGGGTCAGAGGGGGCTGTGGCTGGAAAACTGCAGTGAGGTGGGATAGGGCCAGTAGAGAAGTAGTTACAGGGAGAGGTCAGGTCAAGTTTCATTGCTGAGTGAATGAATGCATCCCTCCGTCAGTGTTAGAGCTGGGCTGCTCTTGATCGATTTCCAAGCATTGCCCCAACTCTGGTACCCACTGGCTCTCTGACCATGACCAGTTCTCCATATGAGAAACATAGTTTCCTCATCTTCATTATTTTTAGAATAATTATTTACTTTTTAAAAAGAGAACCCTTTTCTAAGAGGAAAAACAACCAATTTTGAAGGAGATAACCATTGTTTTACATCATCAGGGTAAGTGGACATTCTTTATTACCACATCGGTTATAACTCAGATGCAGTAACTTAGCTTTGTCACAGTTGCATGAGTAAGAGAGGAAAAGAGAGGCAGCTAGAGATAGGGAAAGCCTTTTGGCTGTTGTGCAGCCGTAGTTCTCCCAGAACATGCTGCACTCGGCTGGGCTGGGGCAGCTGTTCCCATCAAAGGAGATCTGAGCCAGCAAGTAGGGCCTGCGAGGGAAAGCTCCAGGCAGCCTGGTGACCTGGGGTGGGGGGAAGGGGGAGCAGAGTAACTGTGGCTCTTGTCATCACTCCATGCAGAGCAGAAAAGCCAGCTAGTGACTGGGGTACAGAGAACCGGTTTCAGCGCCTGGAAGAAGACAGGTCCGGTCCAGGTACAGTGTCACTGCCCAGCTGCACTAGATGGGCATTGGGACAGGGCTTGGCTTCCAGCGGAGGACTGGAATGCCTCCCCTGAAATTCCGTAATATAGAAGCTGAGCGGCCTTTAAGCAGGTGGGGTAGTTCCCAGAATCAAATGAAAAGCTTTACAGGAAGGTCAAGGATGAACCAAGGCAGCTTGACTAATGGGCAGGTACTTCAGGATGCCACAGAATCAGTCTTAATCTGTGCTCACCTTTTTTTTAAAGATTTCATTAATTTTTAGAGAGAGAGGAGTGGGAGGAAGAGAGGGAGAGATACTTCAATGTGTGGTTGCATCTGGTGCACCCCCTGCTGGGGAACTGGCCCTCAACCCAGGCATGTGCCCTGACTGGGAATTGAACCGGTAACCCTTTGGTTCCCAGGCCAGCACTCAATCTGCTGAGCCACATCAACCAGGGCTGTGCTCAGCCTTTTCATACATCCAGACTGAACATTGTGATTAGCCTACTATGGACTATGTGCACACCTTTGAGTCAAAAAGGGGAATTGTACCTGACAGGCCAGCCCCTCAAGACTGCCTACAGTTGAGGAAAGGGCTGTTTTCCAAAGTCAAAGGACAGTTTTTAGGCAAAGCAGACTGAGTTGGAATGAACAGCAGATGTCCCCTGCATAGAGCCCGAATCAGTATATGCTGAGCAGGGAAGGTACATTGATGCAATCTAAAATTTCATTTCCCCTCTGACTGTTGCAGTTGTGGTCTAGACATTTGAAACATGTTGCTGAATAGTTTCTATTTCATTTCCATGTTTTAGAAGCGTTTGACTTCTGCAGTGCCATATTTCAGCGAGTTCAACTTTTTTCATCCCACTGCACACATAAACGAACTACTAAAATTCTGCAGCCCACCAAAACATTTTTTGCCAGTCTGACAAAAAATAGATATAATTTTGATTCATTCCCACCAGAGAACTATTGTTGAGTTGGCTGTTTCCATTTTTTCATTTGACCATCTCAGGGAAAAGAGGCCAGTGCCCCTGACTAAAGAGTCAGGTATTGCAGGTTTTAAAAATTCTTGCAGCACACTGGTTGAAAATTGCTGCCATACTTGAAAATGTGGTTGTAAATCTCGATCTTTAAAGCTCCTAGTTCACCGTGTGTGGAGTGGCGGGTTTTCTGTGCCCTCTCTACCTGAACAGCCACAGTCGGCGCACAGTGGAACATCGCACATGAGCGTTCTCTGGCCGTGACACACAGCCTGGGACTTCAGATCTCTTTGGTAGCTCTACCAACTGCTTCTGTGTTTCTAATTAAATAAACTACACGTGTGTGTGTGCGTGTATGCCATTTTATAAAGATACCACTAAAAATAAGATAAACATAATACAAACATCTCAATTATTTAGCCAAAAATTGTTTTGTTCCAGAAACTTGAACCAAAAAAAAAAATTAGATGAGGGCTTTTAATTTATTATTGTTTTTCCAAGAGAACAAAATAAAAACATGTTTAAACCTCTGGAATGGACCGTGGCAATGCTCATAATTTCCTAAGGTGAGTAACAGCGACCTTTAATCACACCTAAGTTCTGCACTTGTGCTGTTAAGTCTCTGGTTCGTATTCCAGTTCATTCTCTTTTATTAGACTCTGCGTCTGCTGCCAGAGTGGCTCTTTTGTCTTATGACCCCATTCGAGGTCAAGAAACGTAAGCGGTTAACATGGTCCCTTTAACGTCTAATATTGGAAGCCATTGAGTAAAAAGGATGTGTAATTTAATTCTCCTGAATATGCTCGGGAGTTAATATAATAGATTTTCTGATCCCAGTCACAGCCTCACTCACAGTTGCGCTGATGTGGAGTCTACAGCAATGTAATGGCTCTCCGTCACTGCATTACCAGGCCACAGAACGAATTTTGTGCCTGGTTCTCTTCTCCCTCCCACCTACCCTCCCCTGCTTTTCTGTCGCATAACCTCTACACAGATAACAATTTTGGAGAAAACATGTACTTATTTAATACTAATTTATGTAAGTATAGAGTCAAATCCATTATTTTACTGTCTAGATTCATTCACTGGTCACAGCTTTAATTAAATAGTATTCCATTAAAAATATTAATTCCTACTTTAGTGTTTCTAAGACTTTTTCCCACCTCGGAGATTTCAAAGGGAATTTGCCTTTCTAATCTCTTGGGAGAACAAGGTGACTGGAACTGTTTGAGTGACAAGCGTTGTGCTACATTGCCAACCTAATGTCAGGTAACCTTCATATTAACCCTGTTTTATGCACGAGGAAGCTGAGGTGCAAAGTGCAAAATAATTTGCCCAGTGTCATGTAGAAGCGCCACGATCCAAATCTGAACACTGATCTGATGACAAAGCCTGTTCCCTCTCCCATGGGCTGCCTTTTCGATTTCAACAATGCAACTAGTAGCTAGAATGTTTGTGTGTGCGTGAGGAATTAGACACTGCCCCAAGTGCTTGGCACGTGCATCATCTCGTTTAGTCCCCTCAACAACCCGCGAGAGAAGGTGGGCAGCTGGAGGTTAAGTAGTTGTCTAAGGTAAGTTACCACAGCGCGTAACTCATAGGCCTAAATTCTCTCTCTCTCTCTCTCTCTCTCTCTCTCTCTGGTCTGCACTCCCAGTCCTGACTCTGTAAGGCCTTCATTGACCCTGTGCTCTCAACAGTATTGGTTACCATCCTACAGTGAGGAAAAGATGTGTGATATCTAAGGATAGGGTTTTATGGCTGTGAAGACTGTTCCAAAAGTAGTCAATCGTTGGTTGCATTTGTTTTTTTATTTAATCTTTATTGTATTTTCTTACATTACCTCTTAGTCCCCTTACACCCCGCCCCCTCCATTTGTTGTATTTAAAATCTTAACGGTTCTTCTAAGTCTTGGGCTTTGGCTCAGAGTAGCGCCGGCAGTGGGTGTATGTGTCACCATACGAGTTCAGTGGTGGAATGAGGAGAGACAGGGAGAGGCTGTAACAGTGCAACCAGCTCCTCCTCCAAAAATATACGTACACATCCACTTCTTTTCATCCCTGTCACCACGTCTCACCTAAACCCCATCAGCTTTTATCTGAACTATTACAGTAGCCCCAAAATGTTCTTCCAGCCTAAAACTTCTAGAGGATTTCTATCGCACAAAGATATAAATTCAAGTTCCTTGTTGTCTCTTCCGATCTGGCCCTGCCTGTTGTTTGATGCTCTTGTCCACTGTTACTGCTCCTCATGTTCCTGCAAATGCCAAGCTCGTTCTTGCCTCCTGTGCTTTGCTCCTGCTCCTCCCCCACTGGTTTACACTGTCCTTCGTCCTTCCTTGCTGAAGTCCTCCCCGAGGTCTCAGCTGGAGCCTCCTTGGAGACGCCTTCCCTCCCCACTCAGGATAAAGCAGCAACGACAGCAGTGATAACACTACGCAATGAGTACAGCTAACATTTCTGGAGCTCTTACTACATGCTGGGCATTGCTCTCTGTATTTGCTGACTCACTGGGTCTTCACAACCCCCTGTGAGGCAGGGGGTACTATTATCATTTCTATATATAGATGGTGAATGGAAGCACCGAGGGTTCTGGAGATCATTCTATCAATCACTTATTTTCTTCATCACACTTATCATCACCCATAATTATATTGTTCTCCAGAGAATAAGGCCCCAACAAGAAGGGACCTTACCTTATTTTCTGCTGTTTCTGCAGCTTTTTAAAAAATGGCTGCCACATAGTAGGCACTGCTGTTGAACATCTGAGTTGAATGAATGAACGAACTAATGAACAATGGGTTTTACTGATCGGGTTGTGATATTTGTGATGAGAAACGGAAAACTTCAGAGATGATAATTCTGCTGTAATTGTATAAAAAGGCTAAAAGCCTTTCACTGAAATAGCTGTTCAGCATTTTCTTCCCTGTTAGTTACCTTATTCTGTGTGAACATAAGCATGCAACCATGAATCTAGGCAGAGGCAGATGGGAAGACCACATGTCAACATACTCAGTAACCCGTTAGTCACTGGTCAACAGGTGAGTCCCAGGGACAGAAGTTGGTGGCCACAGATGATCGTCACTACTGGTCTTTTCAAACAGGGTGGTGCAGCCATGACCACAAAGCACCATTTGCCTTTGTGGCTGAGTTCTGGCTTCAGGTTATGTCAGGCAGCCATTGCGGCAAAATGGGGGGCTCAAGTAGGGAAATTTTTTGTTTTAAATTTTCCTGTTTTTCTGAACAAATGAGATGTCAACATTTTTGTTCCTGGTGCCTAGCAGTTATGAATGTCACAGGACTTCGGAGCTAAAGAGGAGCTTAAGATTATTAGCCTACCTTCCTCACTTTATAAGGCCAGAGAACAACCCCCCAGGGAGTAAGTGGCTGGCTTGGGGGCCACAGAAGTAATAACCAGAAGAACCAGAGCTTGCCACACAACCACTAAGAAGGTTTAATGGTCAAACACTCTTAGGGGAAGACGAACACATGTGCACTTCAGGGCCGTGAATGGGATGCTGACTCACCATCCTCCTGTGTTTTCTCATCAAGAAAGTTATTACTGGAAGCTGAAATGGCCCCCAGGAGGATGTGCTTGTATATCCTTATTTAGTATTACAGTGTCATCTCTTCTTCTGGCACATTCAGTAGCTAAAACCTTTTGCGTTACTTATGGACAAAGAAGGTTCTAAAGAGGCCCCGCCTCCCGTGAAGACTCTGTGAGAACTGCTCACAGATCCATGGCTCATCCTCCTGCACTCTGCCTTCTCTGAGGGGGAGGCACAGGAGCTGGCTTATTTCTCAGTTAGTCTTTAGAAAGCAGGACAGGTGGATGAGGAGCTACTGGGCAACTTGAGTGATTTATGTGAACAAGCCCTCTACATTATTAAACAAATCCAACAGGTATAGCTTCCTTCCTAAGAACAGAATAAACTGTGTACACTCATAGGAGTGTCCAACCCACAGCCCGTGGGCTATATGCAGCTCAGGATGGCTATGACTGTGGCCCAACATAAAATTGTAAATATGCCCTGGCTGGTGTGGCTCCATGGATTGAGCAATGGACTGTGAACCAAGTGATCACTAGTTCAATTCCCAGTCAGGGCACATGCCTGGGTTGTGGGCCATGTCCCCAGTAGGGGGCGCTTACGAGACAACCACATGTTGATGCTTCTCACCCTCTTTCCCTTCCCCTCTCTAAATATAATTAAAATCATTAAAAAACTATGTGGGTAAACTATACATAAACAAAAAACAATGACTTTTTTTAAAAAATCATAAATTTACTTAAAACATGAGTTTTTGGGGGGTTTTTAGGTATTTGTGATTGCGTGTCGCATTGTATTTACTGTGTGGCGCAAGACAACTCCTCCTCTTCCA
This sequence comes from Tonatia bakeri, assembly GCA_004024845.1. Taxonomy (NCBI): domain Eukaryota; kingdom Metazoa; phylum Chordata; class Mammalia; order Chiroptera; family Phyllostomidae; genus Tonatia; species Tonatia bakeri. Next base: position 87,005 of record PVIA01007010.1, read on the forward strand.
GCGCAGCCCAGCGACACCAAAAGGTTGGACACCCCTGGACAGGAAGGAATGGCAAGTGTGCCGTGTTAATTTTCCCTCCTTTGGGGCAGAGTGGTGGGTTCTTACCCCAACCACCTCTGCCACTGCTGTACATCAATGTCTCGGTGAAGGCATTGCCCAGGTGTGAACCCAGGGCTCTTTATGTGCTCATCAGAGCTGCTGAAGGTGGCAATTTGCAAAGAAAATTTAAAAAAGGAGAAAAAGCATAAATGTAGAGTTACCTGGCACATGTTGAATGGCTGTCACATCAAATGTGGGGAATGTGTTTTCACCTCTAACCCAGAAGAAATAAGAGATCAAAATTGCCACCTAGCTGTGGCAACCACAGGAAACTAATACAGAAGCCAAGGCAGTGGGGCAGGGAGGCACACCAAAATAACAGCCATGAGGGGAGCAGAAAATGTCAGAGTTCTGAGAAGCCACTGTTGCTTCTGGGAAGAGAAATTCATTGGCAACTTTCATTTGTACTTCTTAAGAAACTTTTCCTTACATGTAGTCACCAGTGCAAGGTGACAGATTCTAGAGTGGATGGCATGTGTAGTCTTTTCTCAGGAATATACTGGCCCCTTCTCAGATAGATGTATCATTGGCAAATATCTTCCCCAATTCAGTAGATTGTCTTTTCATTTTGTTAATGGTTTGCTTTGCTGTGCAAAAACTTTACAGTTTGATGCAGTCCCGTTTGTTTATTTGTTCTTTTGTTTCCCTTGCCTGAGGAGATATGTCAGAAAAAAAATATTGCTAAGAGAAATGTCAGATTTTACTGCATATGTTTTCATCTAAGGAATTATATGGTTGCGAATCTTACATTTAAGTCTTGGTGCTGTTCTTAAGGAAAATCTAGTAAAAGATTTTTAAGAATTTTTAAGATTGATACACCTCTATTTGATAATCCATGTCTTAGTCTGTTTGGGCTGTTGTAACAAAATTCCGCAGACTGAGTGATGTATGAACAGCAGAAGTTTATTTTTCATAATGCTGAGGGCTGGGAAGTTCAAGATCACAGCACCCGCAGACTCGGTGTCTAGTGAGGACCCACTTCCTGGTTCAGAGCGGGCTGTCTTCTCGCTGTGTCCTCACATAATGGAAAGGCTGGAGGATCACTTTGGGGTCTCTTTTACAGGCCCCTAATCTCGTTCACGAGGGCTCAACTCTCATGTCCTAGTCACCTTCCAAAGGCCCTGCCTCCAAATGCCACCACTTTGAGGGATAGGATTTTAACACACGAATTTTGGAGGGGACATGAAAACATCTGGTCCATAACAATGCATACATGAAATTTTGACTGTATAAAAGAAGGGGAGGGGGGAGCTCGTGTTGTATCCAAAACATAATGGAGTGAAAGATAACTGTTAACCACATGACCACGGGCCAAGCTGCTGGTGTGTCTGAAACTGTAAAATGACAAATGCAGCAATATCACGTGGAGCGCTGTGACCTCCAGAGTGATGAGTATACAATGTGACTCGCGCTGTGCGCCTGTCTACCTGGAAAGCTTTCAGTGGCCCGCTGCCAACCAGAGGATGCGATCCAGACGTCTCCGCAGGCCTGAGAGGCCCTCCGAGACCCAGGCTGTGGGCTTCCATAGCGCCGATCTTTCCCGTCTTTCCCGTGCCCTTGGTCTCCGCTTCCGCTTTATCGCCCCTTTGCATTCCCCGCTGCGCACTACCCCGGTCCCTGCCCCGTGGTCCTTGGACTCCTGTTCCTCGCTTTTGTAGAAAACCCAAATGACTGTCTGGTTTCATATAGCAATAAAACCCTAGGCAAGCTTTTCTTACAGTTTGTTACCAGCTGTTTGCTGCTTTAGTGTCCTTATCAGTGGGTGGAGAAGCATTTGCTTGCCCTCAAAAAAAAAAAAAAAAAAACGGCCAAATAACCACCCCTTTGTCAT